>OX638131.1:42178120-42378120 GCA_951804985.1 Dryomyza anilis | reverse complement strand
ACTGTATAGTTTTGAAAAAAGACCGAATGGAACCTCAGTTAGTAAAAATAATCAAGAAACTGATATTAGAAATTCACGACAAGATAGGGGTAAAAGTCATCAAAATAGAAATAATGGGAATACAGGGGGTGCCATGAAAAAGGGGCCAGTCTGTTCATTTTGCACAAGACCAGGACACACAAGGGATGACTGTTATTTGCGAAAAAATACACCATTTTGCAGAGAATGCGAGAAATACGGACATGAATCGAGTTGGAGATGTGGATCAAATAGACTGGAAGAACGCCAGGAGAACCAACAACAACCATTTCAGAATCAGCAGTACCAAGGGGGTTATAGAGGACTTCAGAATAACGGCTATCAACACCAACAGCAGCAAAATCAGAATCCGCAAGACAGCAATACTCGTAATAATAGAAATAATAATATTAATAATGGTAATGAAAATAATAGAAATAATAATCCGTTTAGAAATAACAATAGTAATAACAATAACGAACCTAATAGAACATACAGAAATAATAGGGCATGTTATGGGTGTGGTCAAGTCGGCCATATGATAGCGGATTGCCACGCCAAGAAAAATGTTGTGCCAAACAGTAGTAATGCTCACAATAGGGGAAACTACCACGGGCCCAGCCAAGGCCAATAAGCTGGGGTCCCGTTAACATTAGTAAAGTTAGGTCAAAGGTAGAAATAGTGGATCATACACCAAGGCAGCCTGTGATCACATTTGCTACCGCAGCTTCAAATAACAACCAAAAAATCGTGGGGGAAAATATCGTTCATCAAACGTCGAGAGTGACCGTTGATACATATGTTGAGCCACCGTGTTTGGTCTGTAAGGAGAAGTTGAAAGAGGAAAAAATGGGTGAAAATATTGTTCATCAAACGTCGGGAGTGACCGTTGATACATATGTTGAGCCACCGTGTTTGGTTTGTAATGCAGTAGTAGGATTATTAGTTTATATCATACACTTTATAGGTATTGTGTCGATTACACTGGGGAACAAAATAATAAAATTAGCAGAATATGAAAAGTATAAGGGAACCTTTGGAGAGGAAGCAGTAGGGTATAAAGTAAAAAACATATTATCAAGAATATCAAAAAGTTTTGAAAATTTCGTAATAGAATATGATAAGAAGATTAGATGTCATATGAGTGAGTTTAGTAAAAGAAAGAATCGTATAATATGCAGTAGGCAGGGTGACTATTTCAAACTACCTAATGTAAGTGATGTTTTCATCGAAGTACCTTGTGAGGATGCTAAAAATGGAAAACTCATATTACTGGTAGATTCGGGAGCAGATGCTAGTATAGTAAAGGAGGGTTCGATGATACGACTTCCGGGTTTTGATAAAAATACTCAGAAGGACTTTAGTGGTGCTTTTGGGGGATGCGTAAGGACTTTAGGGACAATAAATATTCAGCACAATAGTATAGAGTGGTTCTGTTTAAAGATGCATGTAGTGGCACTTGAACAAGGAATACCCGCTGATGGAATAATAGGACGAGATAATATATGGAATAGGTCCATAATAAATGCCATAGATAAGAAGTTAATATTTTATGATCAAGATAAAAACAATACTATACAACTACCCATGAGGACACGGGCAGACATGGAAAATATTTTTCTAAATCAGGAATTAAAAGTAGAACCTAGAACCGCAAAGATAGTATCATTACGTTTAAAAACAAAAATTCCAATCGTCTTAATACATAAACAAGAAATTTGTCCAGGAGTATATTTGGGCGAAAGCATATCGAATGTTAGCAAAAATAGAGTTTATGTGTCCGTATTAAATGCTACAGAAAAAGAATTTATAATAGACAGTGCTTTTAAACCAAAATTCTCGAATTTCAATCAGTATAAGGAATCGGATACCAACAATTCTACAATAAATAGCATAAATTCAGTAAACATTACGAACAGAATTAACAAATTATTAGAGGAAATAAAAATTGATGGAACCTTGAATAAAGACGAAATTACATCTTTACAAAATCTGTGTATTTCGTATCATGATGTTTTTCATTTAGATGGCGATGAATTAACATACACGCCAGTACTTAAACATGAAATAATAACACAGTGGAACCAACCACCAATCAATCAAAAGCAATACAAATTGCCACACACACATAGAGATGAAATCAACAGACAGGTTAGTAAAATGTTGGATGACGGCATTATATCGCCAAGCATATCACCCTGGAATTCACCGATGTTGCTAGTTCCTAAGAAGAGCGGCAAGGACGGTAACAAAAATTGGAGGCTAGTTATCGATTTCCGTAAATTAAACGATGTGACAATTAAACAAGTATTTCCGATTCCTCGAATAGACGAAATATTAGACCAATTAGGTCACAGTCGCTATTTTTCAACTTTAGACTTGGCAAGTGGTTATCATCAGGTACTAGTTGAAGAAGGGGATAAGGAAAAAACAGCTTTTAGTACAGGTCTTGGTCATTTCGAGTTTAACAGAATGCCTTTTGGTTTAACAGGGGCTCCAGCCACTTTCCAAAGAATAATGAATCACATATTAACAGGTTTACAGGGTATCGATTGCTTTGTTTATCTTGATGATATAGTGGTGTACGGAAAGAATTTAGCTGAACATGAGTTTAGGTTGAGTAGAGTATTGCAGAAATTAAGGGAACACAATCTAAAATTAAATACAGAAAAATGCCAGTTTTTGCGTCGCGAAGTTGTCTATTTAGGACATAAATGTTCGGAACTAGGTGCTCTGCCAGACCCCTCAAAGGTTGAATGCGTGAAAAATATTCCGGTACCAAGAAATAAAAAAGAAGTACAAGCGTTTTTGGGATTAATTAATTATTACAGAAAATTTATAAACAATATGGCAAAATTATCATTACCAATTAATAAATTACTTAGAAAAGATGTTAAATTCGCTTGGACAGACGATTGTCAAAGTTCATTTATTAAATTAAAAGAATCAATAATTTCACCACCCATTCTCGCATATCCAGATTTTACAAAACCTTTTTTACTTACAACAGATGCAAGTAACGAAGCAATAGGTGCGGTACTGTCACAAGGCAAAGTAGGGAGCGACCGACCAATAGCATTTGCTAGTAGGGCCTTAAATGGAGCAGAAAAAAATTACTCCACCATTGAAAAGGAATTTTTAGCTATAGTCTGGGCAACAAAAAATTTTAGAGCTTATCTTCTAGGCCGACATTTTCAAATTTATACAGATCATCAACCATTACGTAGCACAGCAAATCTCAAAGATCAGACATCAAGGTTAGCCCGTTTCAGGCATAAATTATCAGAATATGATTACGAAATATCTTACAAACCAGGTAAACAGAATTTGAACGCAGATGCTTTAAGTAGAATTCCACATCCAGAACCAGATATTACTGCGGTCCAAACACGGTCTAAGACCACACAGAATAAATTAGATAATCAAATTTCAAAAACCAAACAACAAATGAGCACGCCAGTACTGGATGAAATAACAACAGACACCAAGAACGAATTAAACTCAAGTCTACTATTAACTGACCCAGAGGAAATTAAAACAGTTATAAAAGACTTTCATGACTCAGCATTAGGGGGTCACCAGGGCGCAGTGAAAACATATTTTAGAATCAGAAAACAATTTAAGTGGAAAGGTATGCAGAAACAAATAAAAGATTACGTTAAGAATTGTCAAAAATGCCAAGTAAATAAAAGTTCTAGGCTTACTAAAATGCCAATGGTTTTAACTGATACGCCTGTACGACCATTCGATAAAGTATACATGGATCTTGTAGGTATTTTACCGGAAACTATATCTGGAAATAAATATATATTAACTTTTCAAGATGATTTTTCAAAATATATGTGCTGCGTAGCTATCCCAGACGCAGAAGCAAGCACTGTAGCAAAAGCATTTTACGACGAAATTATTACAAGACATAATATACCAAAAGTATTGATAACCGACAATGGTTCAAATTTTGTTTCAAAATTATTTTCGGACACGTGTAAATTGTTAGGAATTAAAAAGTTACATATTACGCCATATCATCCACAGGCCAACGGCTCTTTGGAACGAAGCCACCGACCATTAGCAGAGTATTTACGAAGTTTTGCGAAAGAGGATGGATCAAACTGGGACCAGTGGTTAAATACAGCAATGCATGTACACAATAATACAATGCATATGTCCACCGGGCAAACGCCTTTCCGTACTTTATACGGTTACGATTTTGAAATGCCAACCAATCTTAAACGCAAATGCTCACCAGTATATAATACCGATGATTGCAACAAGCTATTAAAATACCAAATTCAACGCACACACGAAATCGTGCGACAAAATCAAGCCAGTGCCAAAGAAAAATCTAAGCAAAGCTATGATAGCTCAGTACACCCAATAATTTTCAAAATAGGCGATAAAATTTTACTAAAAAATCAAAATAGGAAAAATAAATTTTCACCAGTTTGGGTAGGACCCTACGAGGTACTTTCAATAATAAGCCCTGTAACGACTGAGATTTGTATCAAGGGTAAAGGAAAAAAATTTCATAATAATTTGTTAAAAGCATACAACAGTATAGTTACGTAGAATGAAATAAACACTGTCTGCAGCAAGAACCAATATATTTTAACATCATTGAAATAAAGTCAAATAGTTAGTGCAGGACAGAATAGCTAAGTATTACATATTGAAATTAAATTGAAACTACAAAATAAATAAAGAATAGAGAAAAACTATATATTTTTTTAAATGTAGATATTAAATAAATTAATTTTAAATAATTTATAAAATCCAAAAAAAATGTCATGTAATATTGCCAAAATACAAATCGCAGAGAAAATAGCTATGTATTAATTGAAGATGACTAGCATTGAATATAAACAAATAACAAAATCAAATTATTATTTGAGGTACGAATTTGCAAGGTATAAAAATTACGTTGTCATTAAAATTGTGATAGGTCAGTACCTACCTCAATGGCATTTTAAACAAAAAGATTCATTGCGCATAGAGCGCAATGCACCCAGCTCATATTAATATAGAAGGCTTGAATATATTCATATGCTAAACGATTAAATGCACTTCAGCACTTTACAGGCAGAAGCCACTAACGTACTGGAACTGAAACGAGATACGGTAGTGCAGCGACAAAACTGCCTAATATTTTTTATCATTAACATAATTTTCATTCATGAAACTAAATATATTAATGCAGATATGCGTTAATATAGCAAACTAACAAACTAACAAACGTTTTAAATTCATCATTACACGGTAATGAAAATAAATAAGTACAATTGAGATGTACAAAATTAAATATTTAACAACTTAATATAGCAAATACATTTATGTAAGGCTAAGAAGTCGCGCGCGCTTATTTCTTAATATTTAAAAAAAAATTATTAGTTGGTGCATGAGTAAATAGCTGAGTATTGTTGAATATGACTAGCATTTAATCATGTACTACTGGGACTCTAAATAAAACAATTTGTATTGCAATAATGCAGAAACATATCCAAACATATATGTTTCTAAACAAAATCATATAGTAAATGTTGACACATATGTAAATTAACTATTATAACTAATTAAGATATAATTATGGCCATAGCATTAACAGGATGTATTAAGGTAAAATAAGAAATATTTATAAGAAAACTATATGATATGATCAAGGATTCCATTAAATATGTAAAAAAAAAAAAAAAAATGGAATTTCTTCTCTTTCTCTTTACGATAGGCAATAAAGAGCGAAACCAATATAATGATTAGAATTGTCACACTGGTCCTGATGCTGGCGGCCAATGAAGCAGTCAACATCACACAGACATCAATTAATGATACAAGATTATTCTTTGAGAAGACAACCGATGCTTTGTTCTACAATGATGAATGGACGATAGTAGCCAAGTTTAAACCGCTACAACTGAACGATTTCCTGGAGCTGACAAACAAATACATAATCAAGGCAAACACAATGTGCGAACAAATGAGCACCAATGTAAACGGACCCAGCATAAAAAGATCATGTATAGCAGCAACACGGGAGACCACGGCAATAATAGCCACACTACAGAAAAATGAAGAAATAATTAAGCGCACAATAAAGAGTAACCGACAAAAGAGATCACTCAATTTCATTGGAGAAGGACTCAATTGGGCTTTTGGACTGATGGACAATAATGAAAGAGAAACTATCTATAAACACCTGAATAATATTGATGAAAATGAACATAAAACATACGAAATAATGAAAAGACAAATTACGGTGATTTCATCAAATTATAACAAGATAGCAGAACCCTTACTGAATTCCTTGAAGGAAGTCGAAAATCTACAAAATGTGTTAAATATAACAATAAGAACACAAAAATACATAAATGAAAAAATAAACCAACAAGTTAGTCATTTACTATTCATGATGGATACCTTGGAAATTCAATCTACAATTAATGCAAACCTAATCGAAATTCAAGGACAACAGCAGATGGAAATGGCAATCATAGATGATCTATACAAGGGACGATTACACCCGACAATTATAGACCAGAGCGAGTTAGATGAAATGCTGACTAGTCTCACGTTAAGAGGAAAGGCGAAGTGGTTCATACAAAAATCATTCGAAATGCACCGTGCATCAACAGTACGAGTTTTCCCAGACACAGACGGCCTAATAATAGTCATCAAGACACCACTACCTGATGACTTGTTGTTCACATTATATAGAATTTACCCAATACCCACAAATATTAATGAAGAATGGGATGCATTGGTTAAAACAACATATGACTACATATCAGAAGCAGAAGACCGGAGCAAATACATAGGTCTATCGAATGAAGATCACAGCAAATGCATTTTGGTTAGCCAACATACGGACAAAGAAATTACACTATGCAAACGTCCAGGAACCATGCTAACAACTAGCAACACACTATGTGAAGTCGCGCTGATTCAACACAGAACAGATATTAAAGATACCTGTGAACATGTTGCAATCAAAAGGAGTTCTGGCCTAGTAGTTAAACTATGGACACCAAACACATGGTTGTATAAATTCAATACACCAGCCTTTTTCGAAGCAGTTTGTGGGTCAAATATAGCCACATTGACACTATCCGGCCTGGGTTGGATGTCCATAAATGAAGCTTGCAACATACACAACAAAGAAATGATACTGCCATACGAGTTTACACATCAAAGCATTAGGAATATAACATACAAGAAGGAAGAACATACGGTTATGATAGAAAATTTACAAGGCAATTGGTCATCATTATCATATTCAAATATATCACAAACATCGTTACCGATCTTAGTGTCAGATCACAGCAAAATAAGAGCAGCATTAAGAGATGGGCATCGTGATTTCGACGAAATATTACTACAATTAACTGATAACCAGGAACGCAAAGAATTACTTAATCGTCAAAATGAAATAACGAAAACCGGTATGTCGTACGGCATATTAATGCTGATACTAATAATAATAATAGCGGCATATGTATTATACATACATTACTACTCGACAATTAAAAATAAAGCAACAATAAAAGCCGATGAATTTAATACAAATAAATCACCAATAGCAACAATAGATGTAGAAGCGGCTAAGAAAAACCTTGAAATGGTGTCAAATACATTTCCCAGCAAGAAATCCCCACTCGAAAAAATCGGTTCATTGCGGAAATCAACAACGCAGAAACCAAACACCACAACACCCATAGCAAGTCAACGAACGAAGTCACATGAAATAGAAGCCAATACGTCAGAAACAACGACAACGCATCGAACTACTACCGCAGAACAGCAGCAGTCAGCAACGAAAACATCGGGACCAGGTTTTTATTATATATAACTGGAAATTACAACTCTTAATTTACTAATATCCATTAAATATTATATAAGTAAAGATCATAACTTCATAACTAATAGAACTTAACGTAATTTATACCACATAAAACAATGTAAAAAGAAACGAGTTGGGAAAGTTAGGTCACATGGGTAAGTTCGGTCATATGGGAAGGACTGTTATAGTCGATCGGGCCCGACTATGGAATACCCTACACCTTAATGTGAGATATTTAATTGTAAACCTTATAATATTATTCACATTTCAGAAATTTACGTCTTATATAATTTAAAAAATTGATATAAAAGTATCAAATATCTAATAAAAAAAATTAAAAATAAAAGTGGGCGGACCACGCCTATTTTTAAAATTTTGTAAGGCAAATATTTCACAGATTTGATTTTAATAATTTACGGATCAAATTTCCACTATGAAAACCCGGGAAGTAATGAAAAAAAAAGTGGGCGTATCACGCCCATTTTTGAACCACATATTTTTAGGTGAATTATAACTATATGTTTTAAATTTTATAACTATATTTTGAATACTTTTCGAGTTATTAGTTCCTAAAGAGGTATATAAAAGTGACTTGTATGGGAGGTGGGCGTGTCCGTTGACAGATTTGGCTCATTTTCAAACTTAGTTCCTACTTTTGGCTAAAATATATTGAGACGAAATTTCATCGTATTCTGATCAGTATTTCTCAAGATTTTCTGTATTCGGACAGCAAGACAGCAAGACAGCAAGACGGACAGACAGACAGACAGACAGACGGACATGGCTAAACGGACTCGGGTAGTGATGCTGATCAAGAATATATATACTTTTCCATACCGGACACGCCTCCTAAGGGGCGTTACAATATATGCACAAAGTTAATATACCCTGTACCTCATAGGTGTAGGGTATAAAAACTATTATTCTTGTTAATAATAATTTTCTCTTCAGAAATAATTAAAATAATACAAAAAAAAAAAACTATTATTCTTCTTAATAATAATTTTTTTTTTCAATAAGGGGGGAGGTATGTTGTGTATCATAATCGTAGAGTTCACTGCTTACATATGATCCACTGTTGTGTACCATAATCGTGAAACTTACAGCGTGCTTATGATCCACAATATAACATAACCAGTATATTTTTCTTTATGGCATACGTTTAGGGTTAAGCATTATGCATGTTAAACACAAAACGGCATTTAATTGTATTGGCGCACACAGCTTAACATAGCACAGGTATACACGCCCACGTTAAATAGGTCACTCAGATAAACGCTGACTTAGTTATTTTAGAATGATGAAAGTACTCAATTTATTGTGAAATTATAAATACGCTGACTAAGTTATTTTAGCATGATGAAATTACTCAATTTATTGTGAAATTATAAGAATACGAGGTGTTAAGTAGAAGTTAAGTATAGACTAAGAATTAATTGTTTTCGATAAGCTGAACTGTCTACAACTAAGTGTTAAGTATAAGTGTAACCAACTTTTAAAGCGAAATAAAGTGTCTTGAAGTAAAAAAGACTCGGTTGTTTTAAATAATATAAAAAAAAGTAAAAAGGACTCAGTAAGTATAAATAGGATCAAGTTAAAGTCCTAGAAGAAGGACCTTTTAAAATACAACAAGATGTAAATTGTCAGATCACAGGTCACAATGGACCGATCTCGCCATCTTACTGTTCAATTTTTTAAGTAGTAGGGATTTCAACAGACAGACAGACGGACAGACAGACGGACATCGCTAACTCGACTCAGGAGGTCATGCTGATCAAGAATATATATACTTTTCCATACCGGAGATGCTTCCTTCTGGGTGTTACAAACGGCGTACCAAACTAAATATAGCCTTTCACTCTTAGTGTACGGTACAAAAATAAAAGGAAAAAATAAAAGAAAAAGGAAGGGAAAAAGAAAAATTAAATAAAAAGAAATAAATAAATAAAAATAAAAAGAAACAAAAATAGAAAATAAAAATGAAAATGAAAAAGAAACACATAAAGAAAAAGAAACAAAAAAAAATAAAAAAGAAAAGAAAATAAAATAAAAGAGAAGACAAGAAAAGAAAAGAAAAGAAAAGAAAAGGAAAGAAAAGAAAAGAAAAGAAAAGAAAAGAAAAGAAAAGAAAAGAAAAGAAAAGAAAAGAAAAAGTAAAAGAAAACGAAAACGAAAAGGAAAAGTAAAAATAAATAGAAAAATAAATAGAAAAATAAAAGGAAAAAATAAAATAAAAAGAAAAAGAAAGGGAAAAAAGAAAAATAAAATAAAAAGAAATAAATAATTAATAAATAAATAAATAAATAAATAAATAAATAAATAAATAAATAAAAAAATAAATAAAAATAAAAAGAAATAAAAATAGAAAAGAAAAATTAAACACATAAGAAAAAGAAACAAAAAAAATAAAAAAGAAAAGAGAGGAAAAATAAAAGTAGAAGTAAACGAAAAATAAGGTGACAAAAAGAATGAAAAAAAATAAAACGAAAAAGAAAAAGAAAAGGAAAAAATGAAAAATATCTTTAATGTATGTTTTTTTTATTATTCCAGGTCAGATTCATTCACTAGTAAGTTGTACAAAACTATTAAACTATAAAATCTTTATTTTTTCTATATTCTTCGAGATTTTTCACATTCTTTAAACATTTTATTAGAATTTAAACTATTTATCGATTTTCGATATTTAATAATCCTCAAAACTTAAAATGATTTCACAAGAATAATAAATAAACTAGCTCCGTGTGACCTCAAGTCAATATGCTTTATAGCTCAATATCCTCAGTAAATTATGTATGCGATGCAAACAATAACAGCAAAACTAACTTTTGGTCCTTTAATATTACCCGGCAGCTGTAGTAATACCGCAAGAGAAAACAAACAAACAAGGATATAAAATAAATAAACATACAAAAGCCCAGTTGCTGCCACTATTGTTGTAAAATTGTTTGCATTTCCGAAACACGTTAAAAGCTTTTCCAAAAATATAGTAAAATATGGTAAATAGAGAGAAACCATGTATGACTTAATTCTAAATTGAAGCTATTTCTGAATGAAATACTACATACTTAAACATAAAACTTTGCATTATTTTGCGTATTTAATTTGAACTTTAAATTTATATTTAGTATTGAACCGTTTGGTTACGGATTCAAAGTCTGTAAGTCTGCATTCAAATTCTTTAGAGACATCTAATTTATTGGTCACAAACTAGATCTATAAGACTATTTCTCATACTTTTAATTTGCTAATCAGTGTTGAGCTTAAATACAAATTAACATACTCGATTATGAGATTTACATTTTATTTGTTCCATATTAATATTGTTCCATATTAATATTGGGCGATTCTCAAAATGTTTTGGCGCTACCGTTAACCGTTTTTGAGGTAACCCTTCGAAAAAAAATATTCAATTTTCTCTGAAAAATTTGTAATGAATATATCAATATGAATCAATATAAAATATTTTGTGATCTTTATTTCACCACTCACTAGTATTATTTTAACACTAGTAAAAACTAGGAAAAAAAATCGGCTAAGATGTTTCCGTTTGTACTCCCTCCCATAATTTTGTTTTTTTAATATTTTTTTTTTGTGTTTTTGCTTTGCTTTTGTGTTTTTGATTTTTGTTTTGTTTTTTAGTTTGTGTTTTTTCTTTTGTTTAGATTTTTGTTTTTGCTTTTGTGTGTTTTGATTTTGATTTTGTGTGTTTTCATTTTGATTTTCATTTTTCTTTTTATTTTGGTTTTGAGTTTATGTTTTTGCTTTTATTTTGAGTTTTTGCTTTTATTTTTGTATATTTTCTTTTGTTTTCCTTTGTTTGTGTATTTTTGCTTTTGTTTCTGAATTTTTGGTTTTAGTTATTTTTGTACTTTGGTTTTTGTGTTTTTGTTTTGTGATTTTGCTTTTGTGTTTTTGATTTTATTTTCGTGGTTTTACTTTTACTTTTTCTTATGTTTATTCTTTTTTCTGTTTCTGTTTGTGATGTTTATTTGTGTTTGTTTTTGCGTTTCCGTTTGTATTTGTGATTTTTCTTTTGTTATTGTGTGTTTTATTTTTGTGTTTTTGCTTTTGTTTTACTTTTGTTTTAATTGTTGTTTTTGCTTCTGTGCTTTTTTGTATTTATGTTTTTGATTTTTTGTTTTTGTCATTGTAATTTTTATACTCTACACTAAGAGTGAAAGGGTATATTCAGTTCGGTACGCCGTTTGTAACACCCAGAAGGAAGCATTTTCGGTATGGAAAAGTATATATATATTCTTGATCAACAGGACCTCCTGAATCGATTTAGCTATGTCCATCCCTCTGTATCTCTGTCTGTATCTCGGTCTGTCTGTTGAAATCACAATAGAAGAGTTAGATCAATGAAACTTTAGACTTAGATTACTTATATATCTAAGCTGTCTAAACAAGAAAATTGGCATGATCGGTCTATTGTGACCTGAGAACCGACCGCTTATGTTCAAATAGCTCGTATAAAATTTACAGTGAATTTTCTTCGTCAAATGTGTATTGACTTTATGCTCAAATATTTGAAAATAATGCATTCTCGCGACCCGACTTGTTGTTACCCCAAAAAAAATCGATATAACTACCCATTTGTACATATGGGTATCAAATGATACGTAATTCTTTAGAGATTGCAAGTTATGAGTAATTTTTAGGATTCGTATACCCTCGTGACCTATGCACTACTTTTAATAGTACCCGCGCACATTGTCCCATATGTGTAGGGTATTAATAGTTGGCTTAGATAGACTATAAATTTTAAATTTCTTACTAACTTCATCGATGTCATTGCTTAAGAGATGCATTCTATTACTCACAAAATAAGAAAATTAAAATAAAAATGTCTAATTTTGCACCCAGTTTAAGATACAGGTTGTTAAAACGATGCATATATATGACATAACCTAGTCAAGAAATTTTTTTGTAAAGTGTAATCCAGTGGTATATCACAAGCACCCTGAATACACTCTGCAATATAAGTATGCGATGTCCAAAGAAAAACTTAAATACAACAATTTAAAAAGAAAATTATAGTAGACGTTCAACAAATTCTTCGAAATTATAACCATAATATTAGAATATATAGAGCAAATTTTAAATGTCCATCATACACTGCGATTGGTGTTCGTTGAATGTGCAAAATTTGTCACTTCGCAAAAGCTTCGCAGACAAATTCCGACACCCTTGAAAAATGTCCCAACAAAAATACTTTGGAGTCAAGTTGGCATTTGTAGAATGAGCAATGAAAATAGTCTGGGGGAAAGATAAAATGTCGACTCTGGTTATCAAGCAGGTGTTTTACCATCTTGTGGTTTTCCTTGTTGTCTTATTATAATTAGCAGTGATTATGGTCGTATTTGAACCGAATTCATATTAAAAAAAATAAAATTATTTCTTTGAATATTAGTTTTGTATTCGTGGTTGGACTCTTTTAATATTTATAAGTTCAAAATATTGTTATATTTTTATTATTTAAAATTAATAAAAACACATATTTTTGTTTAGGTTTTATTATTGCGTAAAAAAAACATGTTTAATAAATAAAACTTATTCAATGCATTTATACTATATTTCACATTTTATGTTTTCCATAACCTTTAGAAATTTTATTTGAACATTGTAATAAAATTTCAGATTTTACCTTCTTTATGCCACTGAATCCACGCTGGCATATACGAGAAAATTATAAATAGCTTTACAAGTTAAGTCATAAACAAAATGAAAGAATCTTTTAATGAAGATCATAAATTTTGTGTTCAGTTTGGGATTCCTTTGAAGGTTATGCATTTTATTATACACGCAAATATGGATACAAAATAAAAATTTTAAAGGTCATTAAACAGAAATAAATTCGCAGTCTTATTTATATAAATTTATTAAAACTATAAATATAATATATTCGTTAATTTTTATAGAAATAGTACAATTATATAAAATAATCAAATTCATGCATTTGAATGGTAGCATTAAATACAAAATAAATAGTTTTTGTCACCAACATAACATTTTTTAAATAAAACTTTTTGTTCTCTATGGATTGCATGGGAAAATGCTTATCTATGTCTCTGGCGATTGCATAAAGGAAAGTTAGAAATATAAATAAAATACAAAAGCTGCAGCTAAAATAGAAATTCAAATAAAATAAATTGATCTACATTTGCCAGTGTTGCCAACATTTTTTATTTTGAATTTTGTTCACAGCCATATCTATGGGGAATTGTCAACGGAAATGTATTTTACGTTTCATACAATTTTCTAATTTTTTTTTTTAATTTTCAATGCATTGAATTTAGGAGTATCTATATGCAGAATAATAATATACAAAAAACTGATAACACTACTCAACAGAATGATACACAAATTTTCCATGGACATCCCATACATCAATTGTATGTAGTTCGCGGATGCTGATTATGACTTTTTACTGTTTTTTTTTTATACCCTACACCTATGAGGTACAGGGTATATTAACTTTGTGCATATATTGTAACGCCCCTTAGGAGGCGTGTCCGGTATGGAAAAGTATATACATTCTTGATCAGCATCACTACCCGAGTCCGTTTAGCCATGTCCGTCTGTCTGTCTGTCTGTCTGTCTGTCTGTCTGTCTGTCTGTCTGTCTGTCTGTCTGTCTGTCCGTCTTGCTGTCTTGCAGTCCGAATACAGAATAACTTGAGAAATACTGATCAGAATGCGATGAAATTTCTTCTCAATATATATTAGCCAAAAGTAGGAACTGAGTTTCAAAATGAGCCAAATCGGTCAACGGACACGCCCACCTCCCATACAAGGCACTTTTATATTACTCTTTAGGAATTATTAACTCGAAAAGTATTCAAGGTATAGTTATAAAATTTAAAACGCATTGTTAGAATTCACCTAAAAATATGTGGTCCAAAAATGGGCGTGATCCGCCCACTTTTTTTTTCATTACTTCCCGGGTTTTCATAGTGGAAATTTGATCCGTAAATTATTAAAAACAAATCTATGAAATATTAGCCTTTCAAAATTTTAAATATAGGCGTGGTCCAATTATATTTTTCAATTTTTTTTTTAGTTTTTTATACTTTATATAAATTTTTTAATTTATGGGGATATAAGACGTTAATTTCTGACATATGAATAATATTCTGAGGGTGGGGAGGTTCAGCATAATTAAAAGGTCTGCAATTAAATATCCCACATTAATATCCCCACCAAAGGTGTAGGGTATTCCATAGTCGGGCCCAACCGACTATAAAAATCCGCCCCATGTGACCGAACTTACCCATGAAAGAAATTTGAACCAAAATTTTAAAAAAATTGATTTTTTAAACAATTTTTGGATGAAATTTTTAGCATTTCGTATCTAATGATAAATATGAACATTACTTTTGGTTATGCTAACTTTTTTTATCGATTCTCGTTTAAAAATATTCCCCATCAACAAAGTTTCCGTCAAAAACAGTTTAAATTTATAAAAATTTAAATTGAAGAATTGAAGAAATTCTTAGAAAATTCATACAAAAAATGAATATGCTACAAGAATACACAAACAATAATTATGAAGTAATGATATTTTCGATTAAAGGTAAAAGTATCTTTCTTGAACATTTGATTATAATAAAGACTATACAAATTAGCTTCACAGGGCCTATTTTAAGTTAGGAAAATATAGTAGGTATTTTGATAGTTAGTGTGGTCTAAGCTCTGGATAATAAAAAAAAATCAAGTTTTCATTAGATACTAAATGCAAAAAAAACAAAAAAAAATTAACATTTTCCGAGTTTAGATCCAATTATTTTAAAAACATATTAGCAGTCATTATTATATTAAAATTAATCAAGAAAATTAAAAAGCTTTGAATGTTCTTTGTAAATGTATTTTTCAATATAAGGGCAACCTGGGGTTAAGTGGGAAATGAGGCAATGGCAATTTGTAGACATGTCGTTGTACTTAGAAAAATAAAAGCAATTGTCAAGCGGTTCTTAATATGCCATCGTCTTTATCATCCATGGGTAAAATCAAATTAATACTTTTTTATTGCATTTCGAGAGGAAGTAAAAAAAAAGTTTTTGAAAGTTTTTTAGGGTGATGGTGTTTGCTATCAAAAAATGAGAATTTTTATGTGAGATTTCGATGTACTCTTTTGAAAGAGAGCCGACATCATCAAGACGTTTTTCCAATCTTAAAGGCTATTTAATTTGAATGACTTGAAAAGAACAACAACAAATTGAAAACATAACACAGGCAATGATCATACGTACCGTTTCGAATACAGTCAAGTATCCCCATCAGTGATCTTTGTGTGATGACGTTGTGATAACATCAAATGTTTCGTATATATGATCATCAAAAATAATCAAGATCAAGAAAAATAGAAATAATGAAGAAAAAGTAGTCGGATTACTTTTTTTGATTATTTTCAAATAATAAAAAAAAAACTTTTTGATTATTTTAAAGTAGTCGTGAAAATATTCAAAAATGTATTAAGAATCAAATTACTTTTTTATTATTTCTAATCGTAATCAAAAGTTTTGATTACGATTCTTTAGTAATCGTAATCAAAAGTAATCGTAATCCAACCTTTAAAGCTCTGGGTAATACTAATTCAGTGATTAAATACGTAACCGAACAGATATCCGTTGGAAGACTTTGAAATGTAAAACATTACCCGAAATTATTATTTAAAATAAGTAATAAACTGATATACAAAACAGATATACTGAGTTTCGGTTTGAAATAGTATGAATAACCCAAAAACAACAGAAAAATAAAATGATGGAAAAACAAAATTGAAAGAAAATACAAAGAACAAAAGCAAAAACACAAAAATAAAGGCAAAAACACAAAATCAAAAAAGCAAAAACAAAAACAAAACAATAAATACGAAACAACAAAAAACACATTAACAACAAACACAAAAATAAATGCAAAAACACAAAAGCAATTGCAGAAAAACAAAAGCAATTACACTAAAACAAAAGCAAAATATAAATGCAAAAAACACAAAAGCAAAGCACAAAAGCAAAACACAAAACACAAAAACAAAATCATCCACACTAAAATCCACCACACTAAAATTTACCACTCAAAAACTCACTACACTAAAACTCACCACACTAAAACTCACCACACTAAAACTCACCACACTAAAATTCACCACACTGAAATTCACCACACTGGAATTCACCACACTAAAACTCACTACAATAAAATTCACTACACTTAAAGTTCCCACACTAAACTCACCACATTAAAACTCAGCACACTTAAACTTACCACACCAAAATTCGCCACACTAAAATTCACCACACTTAAATTCACCAAACTTAAATTCACTACACCGAATCTCACCATACTAAAACTTATACTAGGAAAAACTCTACGGTGAAGAATTCTACGTGAAAGAATTTTACTAGGAAGAATTCTACGGGCGAACAGTCTGAAAAAAAATGTCTATGAGAAAAGTTGTTTTAGCGGAGAGTTAGTTTTGTTTTGGTTACTACATTTAAAACCAATAAAAAACGTCCACAGCGAAGCACAAAAAAACGTCTACAACGAAGCACCTAATATAAATAATAAAAATGTTTTTTATATTAATAAAATTGCCCCATATCCTTGCATTCAAAAAATCTTTGCACGAGTCGTGCACGGGTCCAGCTAGTTTCGTTATAAAGCTTAAAACCGAATCAATGGAGAAAACTGGAATCGAAACCATAATTCGTTTAGACTTCAATCTTTGATTAAAATTGTATATGCAAGTCTTTTAAACTGAGATTAACAATTTTATTCACTAATTTTAAGAAAATATGTGCACATTTTTTGTTCAGTGTTATTCTAATAATCGTAATAATAATAATTATCATAATAATGTTAAAACTTTCATCATGGCTTGAAAACCGAGGTTATGCGGTTAATGTGTTAAAATTAGTTTTGATTTTGGGAATTATTAATGGAACAACTGCTGGCAGAAGTCTACTAAGCTGTACGCTGTACAAGGATAAGCATTACCATCAAAAATTCATGAAATTCGCACTAATTTTAGTTGAGTGTTTTAAGCGCTGCTACTCAAAATGGGAAAAGTTGTGCTGTTAGTTTAAATTATATTTTTTATATTTTTAATAGTTTCATTAAATTTTTACAGAAAACATTATTGAAGTTTGGCTAATAATAATAAAGTAAAAATAATACAACTAATAGATTTTGTAAACATAAATCCTCTGCCCCGTCTATTACGGCATGAGTAATAATAGGCATTTGTCAGACGTCACGAAATCGCTATTTTTATGATGTGCTGCTGGATGGAGTGTGTTAAAGATGATGTGAGGTGTGGTTTTGAGATATGAGGTCTACGTAGATGACAAATTGTACGCATTTATATACGTTACCTGTTACTTTGCTGATACAGCTTTTGAGAATTTTCTGTCACTGCGGGATGTGAGAATTCTCACAACAAAATGAGAATTATTTTCCCACCGTGGGAAAAAAATTCTCACACGAGGGAAATATCCCTCTGTGGGAAAAAAATTCTCACACGAGGTTAATTTCCCACAAAGTGCTGGTAAAACAATACAACTGGCAAGATAAAAATAACGAAATCTGTGTACAATTTAAAGTGAAAATTTAGCTTCAATAAAAATTACATGTCTTCTTCTTGTAGAAAATCATATGTTAAACATATTTATCGGGTGTTATGCAATAATATTTAAATGGAACTAACAGTCCTATAAACACAGTTAATAAACAATAAACACAGTAAATAAATTTAAAAAATTCCGAAGATTAATTAAAGAATTTGCTGCTAATATGTATAAAAAAAAAACAAAAATTAAATATAGACAATTTTTCACAATATATCCTATACAAAATCTGTCAAAAAGTCGAATTTATTTTTAAAGATAACTTTAAATTGTCTCTGATTATACGCCATAATATTATATAATTATTAAAATATAATGAATTTATTACATTTGAAAATATTTCATTATTTTATACTGAGAGATTTCGTAGAAAATTGTATGAATTTGAGGTACGGTGGGATTTGGTGGGAAATTTTGAGAATTTGTGGTACGGTGGGATTTTGAGGGATTTGGTGGGAAATGTGAGAATTTGAGGTGGGATATTGTAAGAATTGCATGAGGGAAAAAGGTATTTCGTGTGAGAATTTTATCTGGCAACCGTGAGCAGACTAATTTATATAAATGTGATGTTTATAATAGGCGTACCTTATAACAAGTACACCTCAGGGCAAAAAATAATATATAAATATTGATGAAAGCATTTATATACAAATATTTTAACATTTTGAGGAAAATTTTAAGTGGATTAATTTAAATTTCATATCTTTATGTTAATTTTCAGTCATAATTTCATATTAAACTTAGTTTAAAACAAGATTTTGGTTTTCTTACTCGTTTTGGTTTCGATTACGGTTTCAGTTTTAAGTTTTTAAAACGAAACGGTTTAGGTATACTGGTTCCAAGTTACGGTTTCGGTTTTTATATTATTTTTTTTTTTTCATATATTTTAAACTCTTCAACAAGAAATGTAAATATTTTACTAACAGATGAAATAAAAACGATTACCATACAAATTTGAATTATATTTTAACAAATAAAAAACGCATAAATGTAACTATGCGAACGAGAAAATTAAAATCCTATATCATCTTTAAATTCGAAGAAAAAATAATATTTCAACTTTAAAAATGCATCAATTACTTTTTATAATATTAATCAACAAACGTTGTACAACGACGATATATTATATTGATACCCTGTATAAATCTTATGACAACAGACAGAGAGCCTGTCACACACATTGCATGTGTGTGTATTTTAGTACAACCATCCAGTTGGCAACAAAACTTCTTGTACAACAACACCCACGAGTTGTGTTTGTTGTACAAAAAAATTTCCCGCGAAAAATCGATCATTTTTTTGATTCGCATATTTTTGATGTTGCGCTTTTAAAAGAAGCATGTGAAACTAAAGAAGCGAAAACACACAGAAAGCAAAGCACTCAAATGTAGATGCACTGTTAAAAGGTTAATATATTAAAAATAATAGTTTTTGTTTTATAAATTAAAATATAGAACTCAACATAAGAAAACTTTATTAATTTGCAAAAAACAAAAAAAAACACACAAAAGTAAGCATAAAAATATAATATTGTTTACTTTCAGTGAAAGTGCATGCTTCACAAACAGCATGTTTTTTTGTAGCTGTGATCGAAAAAAACTAACAAAACAAATGCATAGTCGCACTACGAACGACACTAGCGTATCGAAGAAAGAAATAGCAAATATATTTGTCTATTTTGTTCTTGGAGTTGCGTCTGTTTTTTTGTCGATTTACCGTGATCACAAGAGATCGAAGAAAACAACAGCAAAACGAAGTTCAAACCAAAGTCCGTCGTTCTGGGAAATATTGTTTTTCAAAAAATCCACATATGTTTTCAACATATTTTTATACACAATAAGTTATTTTGGGTCTCCCGATTTAAATGACATTTGTATTTTAAATAAAATATTTTTTGTCGTTTTTCATAATTTTTTAAAAACCGTTTTAAAACCGGTATAAAACCAAAACTGTTAATATCGGTTTTGGATATAGGTTTATTTATTATTACGGTTTCGGTTACGGTTTTAAAAATAAAACGGTTTTAAAGGGTTATCGGTTTAAGTTACAGTCAATCATTGGTTTAAACTAGATTTCATTTCATCTTTAGTCAATATAACACAAATATTCAAACTGTCATATTATCTGACTACTGTTTGTGTCTTTTTGACTGTAAAATTTAAAGACATTCGAATATTTTGACCGTTTCGGGGCTATTGATATTTCATAAATGTGGAATAACTTAAACTAAGTTCGGTATACAAAATAAATAAATAAATCTAACTTTATTATGAAGCTGAAAATTACACGTTATGACAAAATATTAATTGGAATTAACGAGATATTACAGGGATGCGTAAACTAATCTTACAGAGACTAATGATTTTAATTGGATTAACTAAAATAATAAATTAAATTGTCTCTATATACAAACTGCATTCATTTAAAAGCCGCATCGCTCAAAGCATTAATTAAAATTATTGCGAATTTCATGAATATTAAATGATAATGCTTGTCCTTGTACTGCATACAGTTTAATATACTTCTTCAGCCATTAATAATTCCCAAAATAAAAACTTATATTTCTAAATTAACCACTTAACATTCAGATTTGAAAACAAATTTAATGACACTACGAAATAGTCTACCATTGAAAAACGCAAAAATGTTCTAATATAAAGCTACATAAAATCACATTAAATTTGACAAACATATTTTTACGTTATTGCACGCTTCGATTTTGAAATAATTCTCGTAACTAGAAACTTTCATTATCTCCGTTCGATATCGGCTGACCGTTTATAGGAATTTTCCTATATTATAATTGCGAGAAATGGCATCGATATCGGAAAAAATCTTCGAAATTTCGCAATATTTTCGTTGCGATATCGAAACAGTTTGGTATACTGGGTAGAGAATGCATACAAAAATAAAATGCAAAAGTGCGTTTAAAGAATCAGGTTCCAAACACAATGGCAGCAAGCAGTCAGACGACAACCTCTCGAGTTGAAAGTGCAATAAGTCTGTGCAGCTGCCTGAAAATGCCATCGTGATCATCGACGTCATAAGAAGCTTACAATGTGTGTCATTCAGTCATTTAGCTAGCACTATACGATGCCGGTCTGTGGAGTGCAAACGCATCCTGAACATATGTCAAATTTAACATCAGCATCTCAACTTGTTTAAGGGCATATTATAACTACACAGCACCTAACAAAACTCATTGTTCATCAAACCGTATGTTTTTGTATTTTTAGATTTTAAGGCCTTAAAAATATATTTTATTTTGAATGTTTTATAATCAGACAATCGCTGTGAGGTAAAAAAATGAAACACAGTACTCAACTGTCGCCGATCACTTAATCTACTAAGTTAAATCCACGCGATAACCATATGCCAGACATAGCAATAGAAAAAGTAGATGAGCTATGCTCGAAGCATAGAGGAAGTATGTTCTTCGATAATGATTCGATTATGTGTCGTATGAAGACAGATTGATCTCAGAAGGCCACGAAAAATAAACGCATGTTGGCTATCCAGAAACTATACGTCGTCCTCTGACCATAAACCAATAAAAAACATACGAAAAAACTGATATTAATAAGGACGTGCAATCGGCACAATAGAAAACGTATTGTAAAGAAATTGAGGTAGTAGAGTCAATAGTGCATATACCATGTGAATTCCCAAACTTCTAAACACGCCGAATCCAGTACGTGGGGAACAGATTCTTCAGAGAACTAAATTCATACATAAAGGTCAACTCCTAAAATTTATCTACTGGATGAGAATTTTGATGTGGAGAAATACGAATGGACTACCGAGACCTATAAGTTCGTGTTTTGGTATCCAAATTGATAATTTCGAAATTGAAATTTCGAATTTCGTGCACTTTGGTACATATTACTTACTTACTTAAATGGCCCTTACAACCGTGGATCGGTTTTGGCCGCTGAGATGAAGCCGCGCCAGTCGGATCTGCTTTGCGAGCGCTGACGCCAATTAGAAATACCAAGCGTTGCCAGGTTGTCCTCAACTTGGTCTTTCCAACGCAGATTTGGACGACCTCTTCTACGCTGTCCACCTTCGAGTTTCGATTCAAGCACCTTCATGGCTGGAGTGTTTTCATCCATTCGTTCGACATGACCTAGCCAGCGAAGCCGCTGGATCTTGATGCGCTTGACTATGTCAATGTCGTCGAATAACTCATACAGCTCGTGGTTCATCCTGATTCGATACTCGTTAGCAAAGCAGATAGGGCCAAAGATTTTACGGAGAATCTTTCTCTCGAACGCTCCCAGTACTCTCTCATCGGTGGTGGCCAGCGTCCATGTTTCTGCACCATAAAGTAGGACGGGCATGATGAGTGACTTGTAGAGCGTTATTTTTGTCCGGCGAGAGAGGGCTCTGCTTCTCAATTGCCTACTGAGCCCAAAGTAGCACCTGTTGGCAAGAGTTATTCTCCGTTTGATCTCCAGGCTGACGTCGTTGTTGCTGTTTACGCTGGATCCCAGATAGACGAAGTCCTTCACAATGTCGAACTTGTGGGTGTCAAAATCAGCTTTTTGTCCAAGACGCACGGACTCTTTTTTGCTTGTTGACACAAGGAACTTCGTCTTGTCCTCGTTCACCGCTAGACCCATTCGACGCGACTCTTTCTCCAATCTGGAGAATGCTGCGCTGACTGCTCGTGTGCTCCTGCCAATGATATCAATATCGTCGGCATATGCGAGCAGCATGACACTTTTGTTGAGGATAGTGCCGCTTTGACGGAGTTCGGCAGCTCGAACTATTTTCTCCATCAATAAGTTAAAAAAGTCGCACGATAGGGAGTCACCCTGTCTGAAACCTCGTTCGGTATGAAATGGCTCGGAGAGGTCTTTTCCTATTCTCACTGAGCAACGTGTGTTGCTCAGGGTCATCCTGCAAAGCCTTATAAGTTTCGCAGGTATACCGAACTCAGACATTGCGGCGTATAATCGTTCCCTTATCGGAGTGTCGAAGGCGGCTTTATAGTCGACTAATAGGTGGTAGGTGTCGATCTGTTTTTCTAGGGTCTTTTCCTGGATTAGGCGCAATGTGAAAATCTGGTCTATGGTGGACTTTCCAGGTCTGAAGCCGCACTGATAAGGTCCAATCAGTCTGTTGACGATGGGCTTCAGTCTTTCACATAATACGCTCGATAGAACCTTGTATGCGATATTGAGTAGGCTGATCCCACGGTAGTTGGCGCAGATAGTGGGATCCCCTTTCTTAAGGATTGGGCAGAGTACACTGAGGTTCCAGTCACTT
Organism: Dryomyza anilis; assembly: GCA_951804985.1. NCBI lineage: Eukaryota > Metazoa > Arthropoda > Insecta > Diptera > Dryomyzidae > Dryomyza > Dryomyza anilis. The sequence continues at coordinate 42,354,373 of OX638131.1, read as the reverse complement.
GGCATGCTTTCATCCGACCATATTCTGCTTACGAGCTCGTGCATGCTCTCTATTAGCTCTTCGCCTCCGGTCTTAAACAATTCAGCAGGCAGGCCATCAGCACCTGCGGCTTTGTTGTTTTTCAGCCGAGCAATGGCTGTTCTGTCCTCGTCATGGTCGGGTGGCGGAATCTCAACGTCGTCATCAAGTACTGGGGTTGCCGGGTTTGCTTCTCTATCGGTGGAATTGAGGTCATCATCACCGGTCAGCAGTTTAGAGAAGTGATCCCTCCATATTTTCAGTGTGCTCTGGATATCTGTCACTAGATTTCCGTTCTCATCTTTACAGGAAGAGGCTCCGGATATTGAGCCTCCGGCCAGGCGTGTTATTTTCTCGAAGAATTTTTGAGCCTCATTCCTGTCCCCATGCATCTCAATCTCCTCACACTCACGTCTTTCTGCCTCGCTTTTTTTACGCCTGAAAAGACGTCTCTCTGCCCTCCTCTTCTCTTTGTATCGCTCCTTCGCAGCTCGCGTAGCTACTGACTGCAGGGTGGATTTGTACACAGCGTCTTTCTCTGCAGTGGCCGCGCGACACTCTTGGTCATACCACTGATTCCTCAGGGGGCGTTGGAATCCAAGCACCTCTTCGGCAGCCGTACGCATAGAGCAGGAGATATGATTCCACTGCGCGCTTATATCATCGAGAGGAGGAGTGCTTTGTCTAAGCAGGTGTGAGAGTCGAGTGGAAAAGGCTTGCGTTGTCTGTTGTGATTGCAGCTTTCCGACGTCTAGCTTTCTCTGCGTTTGGTTGCGTACGTTCTTCGCAGCGCTTAAGCGTGTGCGGACCTTGGCTGCTACAAGGTAATGATCCGAGTCCATATTGGCACCTCGGATAGTGCGTACGTCCATCACGCTTGAAGCGTGCCTTCCGTCAATCACAACGTGATCAATTTGATTTCGAGTTTTTTGATCGGGCGACAACCATGTGGCCTTGTGGATATCGAAATGTTCGAATCTAGTGCTACTAACTACCATGTTTCGTGCTGCGGCGAAGTCGATTAGCCTCGTTCCGTTATCGGAAGTGTTGACATGGAGGCTAAATTTTCCGATTGTGGGACAATAGATGGCTTCTCTGCCTACCTTGGCGTTAAAATCGCCTAGCACGATTTTGATATCGTGGCGGGGACAGCGCTCGTATGCGTTGTCTAGGCGCTAGTAGAAGCGCTCTTTTGTCTCGTCATCTTTCTCGTTCGTCGGAGCGTGTGCACAAATTAGGCTGATATGGAAATATTTAGCCTTGATGCGGATTGTTGCGAGCCTTTCGTCCACGGGCGTGAACCTAGAGACAAGGTAGCGAAGTGTCTTGCCGACCACAAATCCACATCCAAATTCGTGTCTCTCCGCATGTCAGCTGTAGTAGATATCACAGGACGCTTGTTTCAAACAGCCCTGTCCCGTCCATCGCATTTCCTGGATAGCGGTGATGTCAGCCTTATATTTTTCGAGGACATTTGCCAGCTGGATAGAGGCACATATACATCATATAAATGGTACATATACATCATATAAATTTCAATGAGATCGAATTTTTGTATCTGAATTGTCTATAATATCTGAGCGCTTTAAGTCGTGGTATTATAATAATAGTTTGGCACTACAGTTCTATAAGAACTTAGGCCGAGCTCTCTCACCATTTTGAGCTGTGCGTGTTATATTTGTACTCAAAGTGGTGAGACCTACAGTTTATTGCCGAATCCGAACGGCTGGTGAGAGCTTTTCATGGCAATGTTTTACTCTCGTAGGTTTGCCATTTACTGCCGAGAGGTAGCGCGGTATAGAAAAATGTTTTCTATGAAAAGATGTTGTTAGCCCCAAGTCCAGGCTTGTACCGAGGACCTTTCATTCAGCTCGCAGTCCAACGCAGTAACCACTGAGCTACCGTGTGGTATAATGTAAAAAAATATGAAACTGTAACAAATATGAGCTAAACCTCATGAACGAAATTTAAAAGTAGGGGAACCTGGGGTAATGTGGGACATGGTGTAATGTAGAAAATTTGTGTACATGTTTTTGTACTTAGCAAAATAAAAACAATTGTCAAGTGCATCTGAATATGGGATCAACTTTTTCATCCATGGTTATAATCAAAATAATATCTTTTTATTGCTTTTCGAGAAAAAGAGTTTTTTTTAGAGTGCTGGTGTTTGCTATCAATTTGTTATTTTTATCGTTTTTAATTAAGACGGTATGTTTAAAATTAACGAATATTATATTTCTTTAACGTACAGACGCAGATAATTTAATATATTGGGATAAAGTAGGGAACATTTTCTGGGGTAAAGTGGAAAACGTAATTATAGCAATATTTGTTGTATATTTAATAAAAATATTGTGTTATTCAATAATTTATTTGCTTTAACCAAGAAAAATTTCAATAGTGGTAAAAACCAATGACAAGCAACATTTTGACTTAACCTCAAATAAGATATGAATTGCATAAAAATGCAGAGAATCGAACTTTTAACAGGAGCAAAAATAATACATAGGAAATATTGTTCAACTTTATCAGAAGAAGAATGATTTGGTACAATTTACATGAATAAAGTGATAAGAAATTAGTTTTAAACAATTCAGTGAACTGCATACTCGAAATTTGTGAATTTGACGATCAGCCACAGTGTTCATTGTTACTCAAAATGACGAGGAGTTATTTTTTCTTTAACATAACTACTGAGATGTTTATGAATTCTAACATTTTATACCTTACACCTTTGAGGTACAGGAATGGGATGGAAAAGTATACATATTATTGATCAGCATCTCTACCCGAGTCCGTTTAGTCATGGCCGCCTGTCTGTCTGTCTTGCTGCCCCAATACAGAAAAACTTGAGAAATACTGGTCAGAATGCGATGAAATTTGGTCTTAATACGTTTTTGTAAAAGCTAGGCGCTGAGTTTGGAAATGAGCCACATCGGTGAAAGAACACTTCCACCTCCTGTACAAGTCACTTTTATATAACTTGCCTTTAGGAACTAATAATTCGAAAAGTATTCAAAATATAGTTATAAAATTTAAACCAGTTGGGAAGGTTAGATCACATGCGAAATTTTAATGTAGGTGTTATTATGATAGTTAGGATTATCAAAATTATAGTCGCTCTAAGTCGACTATAAATACCCTACACATATGTGTGGTTACCATTCAAATTGGTATATAGGTCACCAGGGTATACGAATCCTGAAAATAACTACAAACTTTCCATCCCTGAAGAATTTTCTTTCATTTGATACCCATATATACAAATGGGTAGGTGAACCGAATTTCGATTTTTTTTTTTTGGGAACCACAAGTCGTTTCGCAGGAAAACATTATTTTCATGTATTTCAGCATGATGTCAATATATATTTGACCAAAAAAATTTACCTAAGCACGTATACAGTAAAATTGATTTGTAGATGTAAATTTTATATGAGGTATTTGAACATAAGTGGTCGGTTCTCAGGTCACAATAGACCGATCATGCCAATTTGTTCAGACAGCTTAGATATATAAGTAATCTAAATCTAAAGTTCCATTTCTCTAGCTCTTCAACTTTTTCTGTAATCGTGATTTCAACAGACAGACAGAAGGACAGACAGACAGACGGACATCTCTAAATCGACTCAGAATATATATACTTTTCCATACCGAAGATGCTTTTTTCCGGGTGTTCCAAAAGGCGTACCAAACTGAATATACCCTTTCACTCTTAGTGTAGGGTATAAAAATATAGTCAGAATTCACCTAAAAATATGTGTTCCAAAAATAGACGTGATCCGCTCACTTAAAAAAAATTCACCTTTTTTATGGCTTTATTAATAACATTTTAAAAATCATATATACAACCAATTATCCCACAAAATTAGGTCAGTAATATAACCACCAAAACTGTAGGGTGGTCGGGTCCGACCGACTATAAAAGTCCGTCACATGTGACCTAACTTTCCTAACTCGTTTTTCTTTTAATTTTTTCATGCATTACCATTCTTTTTTTTATAATTTTAATGTATATTTTTTTATCCTTAATATTTGACTTTGTTATGAAAAAGACAAAACATGGAACAGAAAGACTATAAGAGCATTTTGGTAAAATTTTTGAAGTTTCCTACTTTACCCCAACATATTTCAAAATGTCCAAAATTGAGCTGTTTTAAATAATCGCTCAAAAATCAATTAAAATGCATATAAGTGGTATTATGTTAATGCAAAAAGTTAGATCATGAACCAGTCTATGGAAAAGACCCTTTAAAAGAATTAATAATGGAAATTAATTAAAAGAATTATACTATTCAAATGTAATTTTTTGAAAAAAAATCAAAGCATGTCCCACTTTACCCCAGGCTTCCTTACTGACAATTCTGTTTTTTTACATGTTAAATGTGCCGACAGCATAATGTTATCATAATGCATAAAAGTCCAGCTGACACAGTCGACCTCACAAAGATCTCCTTGGGACATTTGTTAATGACATGGTTTAAATGCAGAAAAACTTCCGATAATCCTTTTCAAGATTGGAACTTGAAAAAGTAAAATTTAAAATTAATTACTTTTCGTGTATTTTGCATGTGGCAAAAAGTGTATCAAAGAGACAAGCAGATGAACAGACACACACAGCTGAGAGAATTGCGAAATGTGAGTGAAGGATATGACTCCAAAAAACCAAAAGTTGGTTTATTGAATCGCCATACTGGGGGTCAACGGAAAGAGCCTGTCAGACAGAACCTCACGGAATGTCCTGTTGAATGGTTGTAGAAGAAGAAGATGGCTGCGCGTGGTGAGTCATCTGTTGGTTCTTTGTAACCCAATGGCATCTGCGTGTAACCAAATTTATCATCGTCAGGCCGCAACCTCACCCGGCTTCGCTTGTAGAAGGACAGAATTAATGTTGAAACTCTGTGACAGTCGCAGATGTGCTCATGCAATGGAATAAACCGTCAACTAAAAATCCAATAGTAAAGTAAAAATAACATATAATACCGCCTAAATACAACTGAAAAATAAATTATCCTGTTATTCAGTGCAATTCCCAAATTATGATAATTTTACAGCCAACCAAAAACCAATATTTTTGAGCTCCTGACAGTCTGCAATTAATACATTCAATAAATATTTAATTAAATTCAATGCTCCAGTGAAACAGTCGCGGAAATATTATATTCAATTTGTTTTATTTAATTTTTTTTCAACTAGAGCTCTTATTTAAATAAATATTAAGTGTTATTTGCCAGTTTCGCAGAATTCCATCTGAGCTCAAAAATTATTTAATGCGCAAACTGTGTCAAAATCAGCGTTAATAATTAAATCAACAGGATTTTGGTATTGTCATCGATGTGGCACAAAAGTGGCTGCTGCAGTAGCAAAAACATTTAAATTTATGCAGTGCTACAAAAATAAAAATCGAACAATGGCGCTCTGCTTTCAGCGCGAGCACCCAGTAGAAAATTCTTTCAACAACAATTTTCACTATTTATATACATAACACAAATTAATGATATATAAGGAGTAGTAAATAATACATCATTAATAACGATATATTTATTAAAAAATGCATTTTTAATAAATTTATTATATACATAAGGGACATTACATCTCAAATCTACAAAAAAAAAAAAAAAAAAATATTTTCCCGATCGGGCACTTTCTCAAATGAACATTTCCCTGAAATGTGGGTGGAAAAAAGTGGGCGTAAAGTAAAAAAAGATAGTTGGAATCGAATGATACCATTTGAAGTGGTCCATGACGAAAAGGGGTCCTAAAAATGTTATTGCTAAAATCGATAGCGGACATCATTAGATATGGTACCATTTAGAGTGGTCTGCATTTATGACCCAACAATTTTTATTTCAGAAATCGTTTGGGAATATCATTTGAAGCCTAATGGTACTCCTTGGAAAGTCCTCAAATAACATTTTTTTTCGAAAAAATAAAAATTTTTCGGTATTTTTTCACTTTCCGCTCATACGCATTTCGGGAAATGTCCATTCGCGGAAGTGTCCATTCCGAAGAAGTGTCCATTTCAAAGAAGTGTCCATATCGGGGATGTGTTGGAGAATTGGCCGTTCGGGGAAATATCCATATCGGAAAATGTTTTCGGGAAAATGGCTTCGGGGAAAAGTTTTAAGGGGTAATAGCCTTCGGGAAAGTGTCCTGCTACGCAAATTTAAACTAGGGAAGTTATTTGATTTATATAAACACAAGTTTACTTCACCCGGTAAATGTTTCACATACCCATTTTTCAAAAACATATTCTTAGGTAAATTCTAACAATACATTTTAAAATTTATAACTATTATTGGTTTCTAAAATGATATATTTAAGTTATTTGTATGAGAGGTGGGCGTGTCCGTTGACCGATTTGGCTCATTTCCGTTCTCAGAACCATTTTGGAATAAAATTTCATTTCATTCTAAAACGTAAAAGCAGACAAGCGGTTATGGCTAAACGGACCCGAATAGTGATGCTGATGCAGAACATATATACTGTTCCATACCGGCCATGCCTTACAATATCTTCACAAACTTAATATACCCTGTACATCATAGGTGTAGGGTATAACAATTTTCAAATGCTTTTTAATATGCTATAACATTTTTCAATCATGGTTAAAATCAAATTTTTACCTTTTTATTGAGTTTCGAGAACAAGTGAAGAAATGTTTTTGAAAGTCTGCAAATTTTTGTCGTTATTAATTAGGAAGGTTTGTTTAAAATAATCCAATGTTGTTTATCTTATGAAATACAAACGGGTTTTGCAAATAATTGGATATTGCTTAAATGGTGCTTAAAGTTATGATCAAATTGCGGTATTGGGGTAAAGTGGGAAACACTTACTGGTGTAAATTGGGAAACGCAATTTAAGCAATGGTTTTTTGTAATTTTATTTCAAATATTGTGTTATTTGAATTAGTTAATTGGTGAAGCTAAGAAAAAACTTCAATTTTGGACACAAACATATGAAATCCAAATTTTGACAAATTTTGACAAATTTTGAATTGCAGAAGATAGCCAAGAAACAAACCTTTACCAATAGCAAAAAGAATACATCAGTAATGATTCTTCAACTGCATCAGAAGAAGAAGTATTTTGTACAATTTGCTTGAAAAAATTTCCGAATTTTAATTTTATCAATTCAGTATAACAACTACACCTGTATCCACTGTCACTCAGAATAATCTGACGAGGACGAATTTTCTGAAGACATCTACTGAAACGGTTATGAATTAAAATTTGTTGTACTCTTATTTGTTCTTGCATTATCTTTTTTTATTATCTTATTTTATGTTTTTTATCCCTAATATATTTGACTTTGTTATGAAAAACAATCAATAGAAAGACTAAAGTAGCATCTTTGTAAAAATTTTGAAGTTTTTTAATAAGTCCGAAATTGGGCTCTTTTGAAAAATGCTCAAAAATCAATTTAAAGGCACATACATGGTATTTTGTTGATACAAAAAGTTAGATCATGAACCAGTCTATGAAATAGAGAATTCAAAAGAATTTTTTAAAAATATTCAATTGTACTTTTGTTGAAGAAAATCAAAACGTGTCCCACTTTACCCCAGACTCTCATATTATTTTCATTATTATTAAGGACGCAGTATAGTTTTTGAATCCTATTAGAAAAATTTTTCAGCTCAGTTATTTTCGGTAAAGTTTTACAAAGTTATTGTAGAGTGTGCAAAATTTAATGAAACTACAAAAAAAAAAAAAACATAAAAAAACTTATTTTTAACTTTGTGCCCTTCAAAGTGCTCAACTTTCACTATTAAAAAGGCAACAGCAACGCTTAAAACTCTCAACTAAAATTAGTGGGGTTTCGTGAATTTTTAATTTTATTGTTTATCCATGTGAAACGCAAAGCTCTCAGGTTAGTGTTGCTGCTGCTTCTGCTGAAAATTATCATTTTTTTACTAAATAAAAATAAACCGCATTTACCAAAAACCTAAAAGTTTTGTTTTAAAAATATTAAGATAATTTGCTTTATCAATTATGTTTCGTTTGGATTCCCTTACCACATTTGGTTTCTCTTATAATAACCAAGGTTTAAGAAAAGACTGTAAAATATGTATAAAAAATATATCTGTCGTTAAGTTGAAAATAAATCACGTAAAAGTCATTCAAAAGTATTTGCGCAATAATCATCTCACAATCATAAAAAACCCCTCCGTAATCCCTAAATAATCTGTGTACGGTGAACTTTTTATTTGAGTTCCCTGCATTTCAAAGTTCGCAAAGACTTAAAATGAAAAAGTCTACAATGTAAAATAAACTTTTTTTGGTTTAACTCCCCAAAGATGAATGTGTATAAAATAAAAATATTGTCAACACAGGCAGATGTTGATCAATTTATTTTATTTGAAGTCGCATTTTTCTATTTCTATTTTTAGTTTATCTTATTTTTCGTTTTCTTCGACGGTATTTTCTTTGATTGGCGGAAACATTGACTGAAGCTCAAAAAAAAACGACTCTCAGTGGAGTTGCTCTATATTTTAAATTTCCATCAAAATTCTAATTCTATCAAAAAGGTAGAATTCATAAAATGATACAGAACAGTCTCCCTAAAGAATATGCAGTATTTATAGATGGCAAAGTCTAAATAATACATATTACTTAATCATCTATAAATATTTAATTGACTTAAATATGCAAAATAAAGAATTCTCATTAACGTTCATAAACTTATAGAACATTCCATGTTGCACAGCTATTTAATGTTTATCTTATTTCGTTTTATTCTCGGTGAAATTGAAAAAAACACTTACGGAATATGCAAAAAAATTTTACAACATTATTAACAACAAGCGCCACAACAAACGTTTTATTTATTTGTTTGTTTTAGCGGTATTTCTGATGGTGGCTTTAATTTTCAGCCAAAAGTTTAATTGTATTATTTTCATGCTACATAAATACTTTATGTGCTTTACTGACCTATAAAACATATTGACCTGCGGTTAACTCGCAGCACGAATATTGAATTTCGTTCAAAATAATTTTGCTGCCCCATTTCATGAAATTCGTTCTCATTTTGGGTACACAATTTTAATTTTTTCATTTAAATTTTTGGTAATACTTCTAGCTATATAAATTTATCATTTATAGGATTTACAAAATTTTTGTATTCCAATGAAAATATTTGAAATGTCTTTGAATTAGTTAAAATTCGAAGAAGTCCATTCGATAAGCTTAGTGGATAAATAAAAATTCCTCAATACACTACACAGTGTAAATAATATGCATTAGATAAATCTGATTGTGTTTTTCTATTTTAAATACGTTTATCCAAATGGAAACCCTCACCGGAAACGAATTTTTAGAAGCGAACACGCTTTTCTATAATATTTTGTGAACCTGAATCGATATTCAAAGGCTTGAATCTAATGATTGAAAAAGCAGCAAATAAAGGTTTTGATCTTGAATTTTTCCCTCTTAGTTTCCGGTTTTTCTTCGGTGCCGGGAAGTTTTGAAGAGGGAAAATTGTGATAATTGGTGTGATAAATTAATAAAAAAGGAAAGATGTAGTCGGTTTAAGTAGACTGTGTGATAATGTTATTGTTAACCATTTAAAGTGGTGCATAAATCACCAGGGTATACATATCGTGGACATAACTACAAACTTGCAATCGCTGAAGAATTTCCATTCATTTGATACCCATATTTACAAATGGGTAGGTGTACCGAATTTCGATTTATTTGGGAAACCATTAGTCGGTTCGCGGGAAAATATTATTTTCATATATTTGAGCATATTCAATTAATATTTGATCAAAAAAGTTAATTTAAACCATAAAGTAAAATTCATCTGTAGATGTAAATTTTATATGAGGTATTTGAACATAAGTGGTAATTTTACAGGTCAGAATTGTCCGATTAAGCCAATTTTCACGTTGATACAGCATAAATATATTTGAACTGGTCTATCATTATAAATTATAAAAAACAAGAGTGATCGATAATGATATTTTGAGAAAATCGATGACAAAGTCAAAATTTGTATTTTTATTTTTGTAAATTTCAACTTTACGTACATTTAAAAAAAGAAAGGTTTCACGGGATTTGAGGATGGTAAGGTAATATTGAGGATGGTAAGATATACCATTGGTAAGGTAATTTAATTATATAAAATAAAGTGAAAAATTGATATTAAATTATAAACAGATTAAATTTTATAACCAATTTTCTTGATTAGACTATGTAAGTAATATGCATTTACTAAACACCCTGTATATTTTACTGGGTGCAAAATAGGACATATTTTTATTTAACATTTTCTTATTTTTTTGAATCATAGAATAACCTCCCGATTTATTGACATCGATGAACCAAACACCCTGTATATCGGTCCCGATTCCGGTTCGACACAATATTTAATACCTATGCCGATTTCGGTTCCAACCATCGAAACGGTTAATGTTCCGGTTTGGATTACAGTTTTTTGCGTTACCTGACAAGGTCTAAAACCTTTTGGTATATTGGTTCTGGTTCCATTTCCATTTCCGGATATTCCTGATTTTATCATTCGAATTTAAATATCATTCGAATTTAAATTATTTCTGATGTGAAAATTTTGAGAGTACTACACAAAATGTTCCAAAAAAAAAAAAAACAAAAAGTATTAGGTAAGCAAATTATACCAGGAAATTGTTTATGTCATTATGATGCATTCAAATAATATAAAAATTAGATAATAGTTATAAATATTTTGGAGATAATTTTTAGCGTCTAATATTATAAACAATAATTTAAAATTGATATTTTTTTGACATCTAGAAATTTTGGTTAAAGCATAAATCAAATTAAAATGAGATATATGGGCCATTCTACGTCAAACCGGGCGCTTTTCGACAAAAAATGACTTTATGAGCTCCGATCTATTTGAAATTTGACATGTTCTGTGCCAAAAAATATTTGAATCGTATTTTTTTATTAAAAAAATATTTTTTTCAGGGAGTTCTGTTAATAAATTGAAAAAATCGTCGATATTTAACATTTTGCATTTAGTTAAACTAGTGTAGCACGTAAAAAATAAGTTCAATATTGAATAATTTGGTCTCAATTGAAAGGTAATGAATTGCTCCTTCCAATAGTTTACTATTTTTTAAAACCTCTAATACAAGCATAATAAGAAATGATGGTCCGAAAGTTGTAAAATCGATTTTGGTGGTCAGCACATAATTTTTTTTTCCTTTTTTTACATCATCACAAAACCGCATATATAATGCACCAAAACTAAAAAATTTAGTCAGGGACTGAATGCTTATTAGTTTAAAACTTTATTTTTCTAAAAAAAATATTTTTATCAGATATTTGAACTGCATCAATATAATAAAATTGCGTATAAACAGCTTTCCAATACACAACAATATAATATACATGTCAAATTAGACGAAATTAGTGTTAATATTTTTTTAATATATTTCAACCAAAACAGATTTTTTGTATACGCAGCACCCTTTTAAAAATAAAAACTAATTATTTTTTTACAAACCTGGAGTTTTGTCCATTGATTAAAAAAATAATTTGGATGAAGTCTCCCATAGTTTCTGAACTATCAAGTTTTAAATTTCAATTTCCGATTTTTCTCTATACTCAATTGGTTCTCTGCCACACTAGTTCTTGAAGAAAATCATAACAAGAAAAATGTTAAATTAAAGCAATGAGGAACAGTCGATAAATTAAATTAAAATTAAATCTTTTGATAAAATCCACAAAAAATCATCAAAATCGGAAGACAAAAATCGTACCAAGATTGATATTACTGACGCGGAATGACTCTGCGATAAAACTACGAGATTAAACTCCCTGAGGTTTGCCTGATTTTATATTTTAAATGATCTGGATTTCACTTAGTGACAAAACGTAACGCTATTCGAAGTTGATATGCTGATCAGGGGCCCTATTCTGGTTTGATGAAAAATATAAAATGAGAATGAAAATGAATTAAAAACTATTTTCAAATTCAGTTAATAATATAAAAAACAGTTTTTGTCTCATTTTCATTCTCATTTTATATTTCTCATCAAACCAGAATAGGGCCTCAGGCTTTGAAGTATATTTAAAATTTTCTGAAATTGCTATCACCAAATACGAACACTTTCAAACAAAAAATTGTTTTGAGAAACCACAAAGTTGTCTCAATAACATTTTCAAAGACAAAAAGTCAACATTTTGTGTCTGAATGATCCCAGTATATCACGACTCAGAGCCTCCAGTGCATCGAACAATTCTCGAAGTGGATTCGAGAAAAACAATCGATATCGAAACTAATTTTTAATGATTTTTGTCTTCAATTGATTAGATATTTTCTGAAATGTCTACGAGAAAAAAAAATGATCTCGTCGGTATATAGAAACTATTTTTAAAGATTTTCGTATTCAGTTGTACCTCTTTTCTGGTATATGCCTGCTTTCGTCCGCTGGATATAATTTTGAATGATATGCAGGTCCGAATCGGCCGATCGTTTTGGAAGGAATTTTCCTATATTATCATTGCGAGAAATGGCATCGATATCGGACAAATTCTTCGACATTTCGCAACATTCTCGTTGCGATATCGAAACAGTTTGGTATACTTGGATATATTTAAAATTTCTAAATGCGATGTTTTATTTTAATAGTTGTCGAAGTATTAGAAATTTGAAGAAAGTCCATATGGGTCGCTTCAGGAATGGAATAATCTCCCTTATATATTTTTTGAGTGATAATCACTTATTCTTCAAATGGGATAAAGAGAGTTCATAAAATATTTAGGAATGCCATTTACCGCATCGGTTCATAATTGGGAAATTTTTCAAATTAATAATTGACCACTGAAAATAAAGAGATAGTTAAATTTGTGTTTATGGAAATTAAATTTAATTATTTCGTAGCAAATTTCGCTTTGGGTTGAGATTAACGTAAACCAAATACAAAATTCACCTAGCACTATTCACGAATTCTGGTCATTTGCTAAGTTAAATATGGTTTACGCAATAAAAATGGACATAGAACTGAATAAATGCACATTTATCGGACACGCATGACTAAGCTATACCATAAAAAAATAGGCCCTAATAAAATCCACTTTATTGAGATTTATGAAAAATGCGTCCAGGTTTAAAAATTATTATAATAAATTAATGAAAAGTGACATTAAATTATAAATAGGTAGCACAAGGGCCAGGTGTATTTTTTAATATTTACCTAAATTATTTTATTTAACGCTCTGCTGGCAACCCTCGACTCGTTGTTAGTTGTTGTGTCCCCGTTGGAATTATCACAATACCCTCGACTGTCACTCAAGTTGCATCTATTAAATTTCCTGCTGAGCTACTTTGCAAAAACAACTATGCCACGCCAACTGTTCAAATAAGCATCCTTCATGAGGGAAATTTAATGTTCGCCAGCCATGCGGAATCGGTTTATATTTCAATTTGTTCTACGTACCTTCATCATCCTTCACCGTTCACCGTTCACCTGGCTTCAGTCCCAATGGAATACCATGTTATTTGTTAAATTTTATTTGTGTGCGCGCCAAAATGTATGCAGACATTTATTTTCAGCAAATAGTTTTGTACCCGTTGATAAGTATTTTCTTTGCGCTCTGCTTGCTGTCATGTTGGACTTTTCTTGGCTTTGCAGAAGTTAAAAGTCTCACAGACTGTCTGGTATGGTAAGCCATCTGACAGTGCATCAGTACTCTTGAATTTTTCATCAGTCTAATTGGATATATTTTGCCCGTATCTCCGAATAAGTTTTTTTTGTATTTTACCAAAGTATATCTTGTATTAAATTCAGTGTATATCAAGCTCTGTTCATGACGCTACTTTTTAATGGCGGCGCTATGTTCTAAAGATGTTATGAATTTCTTGCAAATTGTAATTATAATTCTTCCTTAAACTTGAATTGAAATTTAATTTTTTATATTGCCGATTTTATAACGATTACCCTAATAGGGGTATCTCGAATCTAAAAACCGTTTTGATTTATCACCTCTGATTTAATCACAATTTGCAGTCAAAATATTTATACTTGTTTAAATATACTACACTTCATATTTCATTTTAATTTAAGTTTTGTTACTTTTGTTATTTGTCAATTTGTGAAAATTATTTTTTCATTCTAGAATTAAATTTGTTTTAACTGGTTGGTTTCTGCCTTATTTCTAATAATATATAGTATTTGCAATTAATATGAACAATTATTGTATTTTAAGACAGTACCGAAAATATTTTAATTTCGAAAGATTCAGGTTTGATGTTTTTGAATTCCTTTGGAGCACATAAGTAGTAAATAAAAAAAGATATATTTGCATATCAACACTATAACAATTTATACGGTTTTTAGCGCATTTAACACAATTTTCTTGTAAATATTTAGTTAGAAATAATTGCGCAAGGCGCTCTTAAAAAATTTCTTTGCTGCTAAAATGTATGAGTTGAAGTTTCAAGCATAATTAAATGTCTTACTCGCATGACAGACAGACATTTCCCAAAAATAAACACACAGGTTTATAAACAGAGAGGCCAACACATCCTTTAATTTGTGAAAAACATGCAAATTATTTTATAAAATTACACACACTCACACATACAAGCCGACTTAGTATCGAATTACTGGAATAATTTCTGTATTTTCGGTATAAACATGAAAAAATGAAAAATTTTATCAAACTCTTTAAAATTCACCAACAATTACAGATATTGTACAGAGAAGTTGTTCGGATTAGAATTGTCCGGTGTTGAATTGCATGGGGAAAGAAATACAAATACAAAATATAATTTTATATTTTTTCAGATAATCTTAATTAAAAATAATCATTGAAATTAAAATAACGGACAAATTTTGATCTTTGTATAAGGGCCCATATTGTTTCGTCCGGAACCAAAAAAATACATTTATTATCATACACATATTATCATAACCCTCTGTTCCTAAATCGTTAAAATTTTCAAAAATGTAAACATCATTTTCCTAGTAATTCTAGAAAATTTTTGACAGCTAATTGAAATCTGTCCCGACCGAAACTTTGAGTACCAAAACTACAGTATAAAAAATATCATTTTTTTTTCAAAAATAGTAAAAAAAAACACCTGAAAATTTGGATAGTACCTTACTTTTCATTTCGTAATAATGATTATTAATTTTGTCTTTTTAGCAAAAAATCGTAGTGCAAATTTCCATATGGAATTCCGGAATTATTCTGCGATTTATTATGAAATAACTGTAAACTTTAGGAACAAAATGCACTTATACAAAAATAAAGAAAATTGTCTCAGCTGTGTTCTGATATAATTCAAAAAAATATATTGTAAGCAAAAAGTATTTTTAGAATAAAAGTAGTACTGATAATTTCTATACAGAATTTTTTGTCCCGTCCGGAATTATTCTGTGATTTATTATAAAAAACTATATATTTTAGGAAGAATGTGTGAAATATATGGATCGCATATAATTTCAGCTATTTTGTAAAATAATTCAAAAAAATAATGTATACTCAAAATTTGCTGACTTTTTTGCATTTCCATATGAATCTCGACATGTACTTCCGTTTTCGTCCCTTCCGGAACGACCACTATTTTACTTATATCTTTTGATCTACTCCATAGAATTCTCTAATTTTATTCAATTGTTGAGTCCTATTTAAAAACTACTTAAGCAGAAGTCAAGTAAATTCTTTAATTTTTGTTCGAGATATTAAAATTTTAAGCATACGAATCAGTGATGCCAACTAGAGGGAAATTCTCCAATTTGTGGAGAATTTTAGTCTTATGCCCGTAACTTCAACGAATGGATATTTACTGGTGCTTAGTTATCTATCGTGTAAGCAAAATTTTGTAACTTCAACGCATAGTTAAGGAGTAAAAACACCGGATACACAGAGGGAAAAAAGTTCTAAAATCCAGAAGGAATCAAGAAGAATACGGAGTGATATACAGCTAAACCAAAAAATTGTTTATTTCAAGAAATTGATTTTCTTAGTTGTCAAAAAAGTAACTAAGTAAAATTATTCTTAGATTCAGTTATTATTTTCTTGGGTATCAAAAAAGTAACTAAGTAATATTATTATTGGATTCAGTAAATAATTTCTTAGGTATCAAAAAAATAACTAAGTAGAATAAGTCTTGAATTCAGTTATTAATTTCTTAGCTATCAAAAATGTTGTTGATGTTTTCGTCCCAAAATTTAATGAACACGTGTTCGTATAGTTGTTGTTTTTTCGATCTTGCTTTGTCGCTATTATGTTTTGTTTTACTTTGTCCGTCTGTCAGCCCCATCTGTTTTTTCGTGTGTCTGTCTGTCGATATGTTGAAAGTAACTAAAAGCAATTATTTCGAAGCTAACATTAAATAAAAAAAATATAGTCGAGTTAATTTATTGTTAATTTAGAACTTTATTACCTATATACATTTTTGTATAGTAAATGACATCTTTGATTACTTAATTCAATTGTTTTATTTATTTTATTTATTTTTGTTATTATTATTAATAAATAATTTAATCTCTGTATATTATTCTGAAACCGTTTACTTACCTTATACACTTTCTCCTCTTCTGTTGGTTATGTATAAACCGTCCGCACGTTACCCATAAGCATTGTATAGTGTATTTAGATAACAATGGAATGAAATCAACTTGGTATTTTTGCAAAATTGAACCCAAATTTATGTTTACGAACTGAAACCATACCAATATTCGCAGGAAAAATCCTTTTTTCTATTTATATCTTTAACATTCATACATACACAGAAGCTTGCTTGTCTGACTATGCTTTGTTGTTCTATTCGTGAAAACACACACATGCAAATATTGTATATCATGCCGTTTTTTGATACCTAAGAAGAAAGAAATTTGCAATCCAGACAAATTGTACTTAGTTACTTTTTTGATACCTAAGAACTTAATGTCTGAATATCTAAAAAAAATTGACATAGTTACTTTCAACAGACAGACAGGCAGACTAACAAACAGATGGTGACCTCGCAAAACAAAGCATACAGACAGAGGAATATCGATGAAAACAACAACAATAGATGAACACGTGTTCTTTTTGCGATAAATACAGCAACAATTTTGCGTGTTCTTTTTGGTTTTTAATAATCAATAAATATACTTCAGAAAATCCAGTTGAATATAGTTTGTTTACTTTTTTTGACAACTAAGTAATTTGCTCTCTTGATATCCAGAAGACAAATTCTTGAATTTTTGTAGTATTTTATTGATATTAGTCAAATTCTACTATTTGTCTTTCTAACCGAATTCTTCTCGAGTTTTAGAATTTTAATTCCCTCCGTGTAGGTAAGAAATATCTGATGGGTACGAACACCAAAAGATATCTACTCGTTGAAGTTGTGGCATTAGTGCGTAATCTGGGAGTGGTCCACTTTTGGCGGGAAATTTCTAATTAGGATCTGTTACATTTATAAGGATTGTAATATAGGGGCATATTCCAACTTTTTATTGAATTTCATATGAACATATTAAAACAAACTTTTTTACTTTCAGATATGCTATCTTAGTACAATAAATCATTTTTGAAATGAATTTAAACAGCATGCTTCGATTTCAACGCTTTCAATTCGTTGGGAAAATAATAAATTCAAATTCGTTTGTTTAGAATTTTGCAGGTAAAATCTGATTCGATCGAAAACTGGAATATACCTCTTTATTCCAATCATGCGAAAGATCATAATTGGGTTTCTAATAAACATAATTTGGCTTCTATTAAATACGATTTTTAGATCTAGATAAATTCCTTTAACATTTTTTGAATGTATCTGATGTTATGTTTTTTAATATAGGATTAATTTTTACTTAATGTAAGACCTCAAATTTGACTTGCCCATTAATAGTTAAAAATATTGTTTTCAGTATTTTAAAGATTGCGGTTATTGGGAATATAAAATTTAGAAACTAAAAATATTTATGACAGGAATGTAGTAAAAAAATTGATCTAAATTAAAAAAAAAAAATGAAAATAATATATATTTACAACTGCACATTTTTTATACAGGTCTTTAAATGGTTAAATTTAATTTTCGAAATAGTTTGCTCCTATTCAAAAATATTTTTATCTTGCCCATTTTCAATATTATTTTAAACCAAGTTTAATATAATTAATTTGTTTAATATTATCCGTTTCTTCAGTCACATTATAGGCAATATTTCACATATATTTAAAATTGGATATTAACTGAGTGCTAATTGTCTCTCAATCTGTCGGTAATGTTTAAAGAAAGTCGGACATTTTGATTTTGAACTACAGATTTTTGAAATATTTATTTAAGCTAAGTTTAAACATTCACTGAAGAATTGGACATTAATTAATAAATATAGCACAACTTGGTAATAAAAAACAATTTTTCTCAGTTTAAAACTGCTGATAAATGTCATTCGAAAATTAGAGAAATCAAGAAATAAAAAAACATATTAAATGAATAACATATTGCGTAATATTTGTTCAAAGGATTATTTCGATTTTTATTAAAAATTTATTGAAATCACTATTTATTCTTAGTGTATAATTGGAGAATTTTGCTAAGAATATCGGGGAAAATGAAAATATGAGTTGACATGTCCCGTCCGAATGTCCCATTCGGAACCCCAGGAAATGCCCATATTCGCTTTGAAAGAACAAAAATAATGTTTCTATAATTTTCCATAAATAGCACAAAATATCGTAGTGAAAACCCTCGGTTTCAGAAAAATCTTACGATAATTGCAAAGTTGCACACAATAAGTAGGTACCAGGCACTTGAATAATACGCAACATTGTTAATTGAATACCAGACAAAGACAGAATCCAATTAAGCGATTTAATTAATGCATAATTGATTTAAATACTTTTACAGACAGTGTTGATTATGCTGTTAGCAACATTACACTTCACTGCCTACAAACTACACACTGGATGTCGTTCTCTTTGCCCGGTGTTGGCAATTGTTCTCATTGAGTTCCAGTTGCAGCTGTTATTTTTGTAATTGCAACGCCTAATTGGGTCAGCAGTCTGCAAGCGGATTAAACTCGAAACACAAATAATGCAGTCTGCTTTTTGGCGCAGTACAATTGCATTTAATGCTAAAGGCGCCGTTGCAGACTATGTTGCGAGGAATAAAATAAGTTTCATGCAGAAATTTCTAACAATTTTTAATAGAAAGCAATCCTCTCGAATGCGGCGCCAACATAACAAAATATTTATGTTGAAATCATTACTGTGTACGTGGCCTTGCCTCGAACGTGACTCAGTATGCTTGGTTTTTTTAATATACCCAGGAATGCCTGCTTAAACCATAAAAACGTACGCGATAAAATCGACAAACATTAAACAGAACCAGGCGTAAAAATTAACGAAGAAAATTACAGACGACGCACCTAAAACTTTTGCTCCAACTCAATTCGAAATTCACGACTGTCGGGCGCATGCTTCAAGTTACAGCATATTGTACTGTCTGTCGGCTTGTGTGATTAACAAGCTTTTATGGCACATCGTTAAAAATAAAGTCGAGGTAAGAGTTCTTGAACAACAAACAACAAAATAAAGGCAGCGGCACAAAACATTCTATGAATATACAATATGCACGAACCTTATCCTGATTCGTATCCCAACCGTATATTTTATCACAACTGAATAGTGTGAAAATGTTGTATTGTAATAATCATAAAGTGATTTTATATAATCTTTAGTTAGAAACTTTGTTCTACTTCAATTAAAAATTGTATAATACATTATATTAAATCGCTTATTCAAAATAACGCAAATAAGCAGTATGAGTATTCACTTACAGCCAATACGAAATTAATTGTATTGATTAAATATTTAATCATATGAATTAATAAATTAATTGAAGAAAAATTAAAGGTAATTAATACACCCTATGAAGAAAATTATTTTTTTTATTTTAGTTACTTTACTTACTACCTGTTGTTCGAAATTTGAACCAATTTACACATCACCAATAGAGTGAAGGGTAATGATAAATACAAATAAAATAGAAGAATATCAAAGTCATGATAAACTAACGATGTACCGAAAAATTAGGCAAGTACGCATTTATCGAAAGAATATAACATAATATCGGAACAATAGTATCAGTAAAACTGTGCAATAGCTGTAAAACTGTGCAGTTGCTGTAAAACTGTGTAGAATCTGTAAAACGGTAGTGTATTTAAAACTGTTTAGTTTGTGAAGTCGGTTGGTATATACTCTATATATATACACCCACCTATAGCATATACACGAATAGCAAATGTTTTCATTAAATTACTGAATTGCATTGCTGAAGAAAAATTAATGAATTTACTTGATCTTTATCAAGTTGTATTTAAATATGACTACCAAATAAACATTTCGTCAAGCCTTTGCGAATATTTTTTGATTTTCCTTGTTTTCAATAATATTTTTCGACTATTCCCCAAGCTTTAATAATAAAGTCGATATCACAAATTATAAAGACTTGAGTATAACTACATAAATAGTTTATATAAACTATAGTAACAATATTAAAAAGTATAAAATCAATTGTCTAAATCAATTCAGTCTAAATGTAAATATATGTGAATATCAAACATAGTGAAATTAAATTGATATCAGCTTCATAATAAATAGTAATTTGGGCTAAAAATTTGTGTTCTACACAGAAAAAAAATGTACATCATATTGATGAATTCCGTTCTTCAAACCAGTATTCATTGTATTGAAGAGCCATTCATAATATTAATGACTAACGCCATCAATGTTATGAATGCTATCATAAATATGAAGAACGCTTGGTAACTGTCGAAAAAGTGTTCTTCAATATGATGAAATGTGAAGAATACGTTTCATCATATTAATGAACCAAAACATAATATACAACATATATATTCATCATATTGAAGAACGCTGTTCATTAAACCAAATTTCTATCAACATATTTTTTTTTCGTTCATGTTTTGCCGTACTTCTTAATTCTCAAGTAGTTCTTGTGTGTTATTTCTTATATAATGCTTGCTCGACATGCATAAATTTGTAAAATGTTTTATTATATATTTATTATAAAAACAACTTTTTGTTAATAAAAAATTATATTTATAAAAAATATATTTAAAAAAAAAATTTTTTTTTTCAAACAAAATTTTTTTCGAACAAATTTTTTTTTCGAAATTTTTTTTTTTTCGAAAAATTTTTTTTTCGAACAAATTTTTTTTTTCGAAGAATTTTGTTTTTCGAAAAATTTTTTTTTTCGAACAAATATTTTTTCTAAAATTTTATTCTTTCGAAATTTTTTTCTTTTGAAATTTTTTTTTTTACATTTTTTTTTGGAACAATTTTTTTTGTCCAACATTTTTTTTTGGGATAATTTTTTTGTACATTTTTTTACTGATATTTTTTAAATAAAATTTTTATTTATTTTTTCAACTTATTTTATAAATTTTTTTTTTTTTTTTAAAAATATTATGAACAAATTCATCAATATGACAATTCAAATTCATTGTATTGAATATTTTGTTCATGAATATAATGAATACATTCATTAATACATTCATTCATCAATATGATGAATCTGGTAGTTGGTGAAAAAATTCATAATATTTATGAATAAATTCATCATATTGAAGAATTTTTTTCACTCACTCACTAACATATGAATATTCTACACTATTTAAAAACTTGAGAACAATTTGTACAATTATTATTTCTAAACTATACTTTCTGCACTTGTAATGGTCTAGAAATTGACTTTAGATTGGTTTGAAGTAAAATGTATGCTTTAATTATACTTTTCTATTTATATTCCAAGGCGATGCTTTTAGACTTCAAACTGAAAAAAATATTTATCAATGTTTGTGTAATAAATGTTTATTATATAGTTTGAATATTATAAATAGCTGCAATTGTACCCGCCATATTATTTTTGCATTATTAACATTATTAACATGATGCATTATTAACATGATGTAACGGAGACCCGCTACATCATGTGTATTTTATTGAGTTATGAAAATCAAACCAAGAAGACACGAAAATCCGCTTAAATAATGATCAATATTTGATACTTCTCCGATTTCACAAGCATGTGCCATTTCACTATTAAATTCACTTTTATATTGTTAGATTTCAGATAAATGCAATATGCGAATATGTTGAGAATTATTATCAACATCAAGTTTCAAACTAGTGTAGTTTTATTGTGTAGATTAATATAAATATCATATATATAATATAGTTTACTTATGTACTTAGGTAAATGTGTGAATATCAACTATAAATATAAGGTAATATTCAAGCCTGAACATGTGTATAGCTTAGTTTGAAATAATAGTATATTTTAAATTGTATAATGTATAAAAAGTTTCCTTCAACTTCGATATGCGTGTAGATTTCAAGTTAGTTGTACATTGGAATATAATTTGAATAACACGATGGATAGTAAAAAGACGTTTTGATGGAAAATGCTATATTTTACAACTTTTTAAATAACGTTTCTCCACGCTATTCTCAACACACGAAATTGAGAAAAATACTTGATTTAAACTTGCAAATCAATTTAATTCAAGGGCAAATGTTTATTAGGTAAATATCTGCAAAGAATTAGAGAATTATATACGATAGATATATAGATAGATATGTATATAGATAGATAGATTTTATATACGGACAGGACACATTTTATTTACTTTTTCTAAAAATACTTTTTACATACAAATTATTTTTTGGAATTATTTAGAAAGATAGCTAAGATGCAAAAGAAATTAACTTTATTTTTGTATAATTCGGAACGTTCCATATGAAAATTTTCACTATTCTATGAGTAAAATTTGAATTATTGAACTGAGTTTTTACAAATTGTGGAAGAATAAATTAAATTATTAAAATTTTATATATTTTTGCAAACTAGTTTTCTTAATTTGTGTAAACATAAACTATGATTAGTGCGTTATTGTGCAGAAATAATAAAAAAAATAAAAACATTAAAATCAAATTAATAAATTTCAATGATTTCAATAATAAATTTTTATTTTGCTGACCGTGTGACGCATTAATTTAATTGTTTTTCTATTATTGAATAAATGAATTGTTATTGTAATATAAAATAAAATAATATTTAATATATATATTTTTTTATTTAGTTTTTTAACATTGGTTTACATTTTTTTGTAATATTTACAAAAATATTTTATATATAATTTAAATTTAAATAATTTAAAAATTATGTCTGACATGTTCAAAATCATGAATGAATGATGCAAGAATCCGTACACAAAGCAAAACTTTTTAGTTCTTTCCACAAGTTTTATTTGCCACGCTTTCACATCGCAACGCATCACCACGAACAAGTAACAACCACAAATGCTTTTTCATTCTTTCGAACCCTTTTAACACTTGAATTGTGGTCGAATAAAAGCACTTGGCCTAGAGAAAACTCCATTGAAACAAGAAAACCATCAGGACTAACGAAAAAATGTTTGTTTAATTGAAATGGAATTCAATGCAGTGACAGATGAGGCGAAAGGGAACCAACTGTGGATGAATGTTTGGTTGACTGATTATATGGCGCACGATAAAGTGATTGGTTGACTGATGGATCAATCATTTGTGTTACGGTGAACGAAATGGTAGGATCAAAGAGCAATCGCTGTTGTTCGATGAATGTATTGTGTGTAAGTAAATTATTAAATAATAAATTGTACAGAACCGCTGTCGCAATTTATATTAATTACATAACATAAAGGTAGCGATATATAAATGTTATATTAAGTATATTGTGCGGATATGAACAAATTCGCGAATACCATGATTTAAATTGCTTGAGCAATTGAAAAACTCGGAAATCGCTAGCAGACATTTTTGTCCAATTTCCTAATCCCTAAGAGGTGGTAAAAACCGTACACGGAGAAAAATCAGGGCCCGGGAATTGTTTAGAGGCAAATAAGAAATGTTTGGAAATGAGGAAGTAGACGATTTTTGAATAAGAATTAGTTTGAATGGAAATAAATTTAGTTTTGCACAAATATAATTGATTTAGATTTATCAATTTTTATTTGGAATTAATATAAAAAGTTTATTAAAACAACATTTGTTTACATGTCTGCAGACATCAGTTTAATTTAGTATAATAAATGGTTTTTCAATAAGAGCGCTACAAAAGTTTTTTCAAGGGTTTTTCAACAGGGACGCTACAAAAGTAGAGCGACAGGGATAGCAAAAGACGCCATATTTCTTACCGCTCTTTTGATATTTCTCTTCAGTAAGGTTTGCCATTTTACAATGGAAAGATATACGAGCCAACAACGAGTTAAAATACTTAAAATTTACTACCGAAATTTGAATTCGTATATTTTTCCATCATGAAATGGCAAACCTTAGTAAAGAGAAATGTCAAAAGAACTACAAGAAATATAGCGTGTTTTTGCTCTACTTTTGTAGCGTCCCTGTTAAAAACCCTTTATGTTTGTGTATAAGAACAATTTGTTATTGTGTATTTGGGACCATTGAAACTAATACTTTTTATTTAGATTTAGTAACACAATTTGTATATGCACAAATACAATTTGTTTGGTATGATCACTTATACGTAGATAAACAAAGTATATTCGCATATTAAAAATTAGTGTGTTTGTATTGAATAAATATTATTTGTGATAAAACAGAATTCGGAACACCAGTAAACTTTATTTGTATTTTACATATTATAACTATTATTTGAAGAGATAAACTTAAATGCAGTGTATGATCTTTCAGAAATATGGTTTGTTTGTATCGAAATAGTAATTGCTTTTATATAAAGATGCAAACATAGTTATCCCCTACACCTATGAGGTACAGGGTATATTAACTTTGTGCATATATTGTAACGCCCCTTAGGAGGCGTGTCCGGTATGGAAAAGTATATATATTCTTGATCAGCATCACTACCCGAATCCATTTAGCCATGTCCGTCCGTCTGTCTGTATGTCTGTCTGTCTGTCTGTCTGTCTGTCTGTCTGTCTATCTGTCTGTCCGTCTTGCTGTCTTGCTGTCCGAATACAGAATTACTTGAGAAATACTGATCAGAATGCAATGAAATTTCGTCTCAATATATTTTAGCCAAAAGTAGGAACTAAGTATGAAAATGAGCCAAATCGGTCAACGAACACGCCCACCTCCCATACAAGTCACTTTTATATAACTCTTTCGGAACTAATAACTCGAAAAGTATTCATAGTAACTATAGTTATAAAATTTAAAACTTATTGTTAGAATTCACCTAAAAATATGTGGTCAAAAAATGGGCGTGATCCGCCCACTTTTTTTTTCTTTATTTCCCGGGTTTTCATAGTGGAAATTTGATCCGTAAATTATTAAAATCAAATCTTTGAAATATTAGCCTTTCAAAATTTTAAATATAGGCGTGGTCCGCCGAATTACATTTCTCAATTTTTTTTTTAGTTTTTATACTTTATATAATTTTTTTAATTTATGGGGATATAAGACGTATATTTCTGATATATGAATAATATTCTGAGGGTTAATATCCCCACCCAAGGTGTAGGGTATTCCATAGTCGGGCCCGACCGACTATAAAAATCCGCTCCATGTGACCGAACTTACCCAAGTGACCTAACTTTCCCAACTCGTTTTTCTTATATCGAATTACATTTATTTGTACCGAAATAAAATTTTTTATCAAATATGATATATTGCAATCAAAGTTAATATGTTGATGTCCATATTAATAGAATGTTATCTGTACATTGTTTCAAATGAAGAACAAAAAAAAAAATTCGGTGAAAATGTAAAATTTTCTGGCGTCACCTACGCAAGAAACATTTGTTGCATGCGAATTTGAATTATTTGGACACAAATAAACTTTATTAGTATTCTGAATGCTTTTAAATAAAGTTTATTTGTATGCAATTAAGTATTGTTTAAACAGATATAATTGAATGTATGCTTTGTAGTTTCCCTGCTGTGTAATCTGAACTAGTAGTATAAATATGTAGTGTTCATATTAGTAGCCATGTTTGTAGATCGGTAACTAGTTAAAATGGATGCAGAGAAAAACAGTTAAAACGAGTTGGGAAAGTTAGGTCACATGGGTAAGTTTGATGACATGGGACGGAGTGTTATAGTGGTTCGGGCCCGACTGTGGAATACCCTACACTTTGGTGGGGATACTAATGTGGGGAATTTAATTGTATACCTACATTTTATATCTTTATTATGCTGAACATTCTTACATTCTGCATATTATTCACATATCAGAAATGTACGACGTATATCCCAATAATTTAAAAAATTGATATAAAAGAAAAAAACAATATAATCAAAAAATGTTGATAAATAAATGTGGGCGGATCACAGTTAATGTTAAAAAAAATGTGAAGATTTAAGGCTAATATTTCATTAATTTGTTAATGCGAACAAAATATCCACTATGAAAAAGCGGAAAATAATAAAAAAATGAAATGTGGGCGTATCATGCCCATTTTTGGAACACATATTTCTATGTGAATTCTAACCATACAATTTAAATTTTATAAGAATATCTTGAATACTTTTCGAGTTATTGGTTCCTAAACTGTTATATATAAATGACTTGTATGGGAGGTGGGCGTGTCCATCGAGCAATTTTCTCATTTCCATTGACAAAACTAACGTTTGGCTAAAAAGTATTGAAACGAAATTTCATCGCATTCTAAGAAGTATTTCTCAAGGTATCGTGTATACGGACAGCAAGACAGACGGACATAGCTTAACGGACTCAGGTAGTGATTCTGATCAAGAATATATATACTTTTCCATACCGGACGTGTCAAAATTGTCAAAAACAAAATACATTTTGAAATAAAAACTATATATGATTTATCTATTTTGTAGGAAATATCTTTTTTTTTTTAATTTTGTTGCGGGTTCTATCGTGCGATTTGTTTTACTTCTTTCCGCCATGGACTTATAAAATTTAACAAATAACCTATTGAAAGGCCCTTTCAACCGTGTCTTGGCTGCTAATAAAAAGTTGCACCAATCTCCTACGGTGTCCACCACCAAGTCTCATTTTAATACCTTTCTTTACTGGAGCAATTTCATCCATTCGTTCCACATGACAGCTAGACAGCGAAACCATAGATTTTGATGCGCTTGACCAATACTAGTATTCAACTAGTCCGTTACACTGCAGGGTTGTGTGTGTCGAAAATATATTTATTTGTATCGATTTAAAAATTATATGCACGTTTATACTCATTCTATTTTATTCTACTCTATTTTGTTGTTCCTTTAAGTTTATTCACATTCGTTGCTGCATCGAGGTTCGCGGTTCCAGTTGTCCTTTTGATGTCTTTAGTACACTTTTATTGTAGTAATAAAAATTAAATGTATATTTTATTTCCAGGAAAAATTTCTTGTTTGGGAAGCAATTGCTTCCAAAAAAATAGTATTTACTCAAAACAATATTTTATTTAATGAATTTTTTGCCACGTAAGTATATTTGATTTGCAGGGAAATATTTGTTGCTTAGGAACAAGTCCTTTCAAACATAGTTTATTTCCATCCAAACAATGTTATATTTATTTAATGGATTTTATTGTCACATAAGTATATTTGCAAGAAAACATTTGTTGTTTCGGTTACAAGTGTTTACAAATATATTTTATTTGCTTCCAAACAAAAATTTATTTAATTAATAAATTTTATTGCCACATAAGTTAATATGCAGGTAAACATATGTTGTTTAAGAAATAATACTTACTAATATGATTTGTTTGCATCAAATAATATTTTATTTAAGAATTGATTTTATTGCAACGTAATTATATTTTATTTACAGGAAAACATTTGTTGATTAGGAACATGTACATGAAAATATTTTTTATTTGCATCCAAATTTTTTTTGCACGGTAACATTTGGTTTTTGGATAATTTTTTTTTGTAAATAGGTTTTATTTACAACCAAACAATATTTGATTTACATTCCACCATTGTTTCTAAAAAAAATGTTTCAAAATATGAATTATTTCAGTTTAAATTTTATATATTTGGGAGCAAACAACTTTATTCAAACAATATTTATCTACAGCTTACCCAAATAATACATTGTTTCCAGCAGAAGTTGTTTGGGTCAGTACTAATTTTTTATACCCTACACCTATGAGGTGTATCTGCCCTACACCTATGAGGTGAATCTGCACAAACTTAATATACCCTGCAATATTAAGTTTGCGCAGATATTGTAACGTTCCTTAGGAGGCGTGGCCGGTATGGAAAAGTATATATATTCTTGATCAGCATCACTATCCGATTTCGTTTAGCCATGTCCGTCTGTCTGTCCGACCGTCCGTCTGTCTTGCTGTCTGACCGGATACAAGGTAACTTGAAAAATAATAGTCGGAATGTAATGAAATTTGGTTTCAATACATTTTAGAAAAAAATGGTTCGGAGTTTAGATTTGAGCAAAATCGGTCAACGGACACGCCCACCTCCCATACAAATCACTTATATATTACTATTTAGGAACCAATAACTCGAAAAGTATTAGATGTAAATTTATAAAATTTAAAACATTTTGTTAGAATTCGCCTAAAAATATATGTTCCAAAAATGGGCGTGATCCACCCACATTTGTTTTTTTTTTTCATTTTTTACCGTTTTTTTTCATTTTTTGTAGTGGAAATTTCAGTCGTAAATTATTAAAAATTATTACACTAATATATCCAACAAGAGTATAGGGTATTCCATAGTGGGGCCCGACCGACTATAAAAATCCGCCCTAACTTTCCCAACTCGTTTTCAGCCTGAATTTATGACTAAATTTTTATACCCTACACTAAGAGTGAAAGGGTATATTCAGTTTGGTACGCCGTTTGTAACACCCAGAAGGAAGCATCTCCGGTATGGAAAAGTATATATATTCTTGATCAGCATGACCTCCTGAGTCGATTTAGCGATGTCCGTCTGTCCGTCTGTCTGTCCGTCTGTCTGTCTGTCCGTCTGTCTGTCTGTCTGTTGAAATCCCTAAGACTTTTAAAAATGAAGAGCTAGATAAATGAAACTTATAACTTAGATTACTAATATACCTACGCTGTATGTGCGAAAAAATTGGCGAGATCGATCCATTGTGACCTATGATCCGACCCTTATGTTCAAATACCTCATATAAAATTTACATATACAGATCAATTTTACTGTATACGTGCTTAGGTAAACTTTTTTGGTCAAATATATATTGACATCATGCTCAAATACATGATAATAATGTTTTCCGGCGAAAAGACTTGTGGTTCACCAAAAAAGATATCGAAATTCAGTACACCTACCCATTTGTAAATATGGGTATCAAATGAATGGAAATTCTTCAGCGATTGAATGTTTGTAGTTATTTTCAGGATTCGTATACCCTGGTGACCTATATATCACTTTTAACGGTAACCACACATATGTGTAGGGTATTTATAGTCGGCTTAGACCGACTATAATTTTGATAATCCTAACTATCATAATTACACCTACTTTAAAATTTCCCATGTGATCTAACCTTCCCAACTGGTTATTATTTCAGGAATCAATAGCGGATATTTTTTTCACTTTCCGCCCACTTTTTGTTACTTTAAAATAGTTTGTATCTAAATTTATTATAATGTCGATGCGAAAAAGTCATTTATGTCTTGCTTATACGAATATTTAAAGCATTCACTGTAGGAATACAAAATATGGACATTATAATGACAGTAAAAAATATAAACTTAGCAATCACATTATTACATTTGCAATTTTTATTTGTTTGACACATTTTAGTTTTTTCTGTATAATTCTTTGCAACAGTCGATTTTGACTAGTCTAAACATTCAATAGCTGCAGTTGACATTGTGTCCAAGTAAAATATCAATATGTCCAACTTCGATTTGTCGCAGTACTACGTCACTGAGTGTGTGGCATGTTTTTGAATTTGTAACTTCATATAAATTAAATTCTCTGTTGTTGTATGTCTATTCTTTTGTACACAAGTTGTTCATGTTGTTGCTAATTTCATTGTTGTGGTTGGCTGGTTGTTGTTGCTATTGTAGAGTTTGTCTGGCGACAGGAAATTTGTCACCATTCCTTTGTTTGGCTGTCGGTTCGACAGTTTATTGGCCATTAGTTGTGTTGTTTACCGATTTGTCGAGTATCGAATTCAATTGAGAATTAACTTAATTTAGTGAATGTAAAATTCTTTGGTATCGAGAGACGATTCAGATAATACTAAAATTTAATTTATTGTTTACCTGCTTTTTGTCAAACATTTAAAATAACTGTACAGAGAAGACAGCAAGGAACTTATTTATTTTAAATATTGATACAATGCATCACAGAAGGACAGTATTTACCACTTTTGTATTAAAGAGTGCGTCATATGAAATTGCAACATTTAGTTTTGGGTTTGAAATCCTTTTTAGAATTTCAAATACATTTTTTGTAGAGGATAGTTTTGGAAAATATTATATACATATAATATAGTATTAAATAATTTTCACTGAGCACTTACAAAAAAAAAAATAGATTTATTCACGGAGGGAAATAAACTTATAAAACTGGAGAGGAATTCGACTGGAATTCCTTTTCCTCTCCTCTCAAATTTCACTACACTCAAAATAATTTCCAAGACATTTTACGAAATATTTTTTCGCAATTTTTAATTTCGTAAAATAAACGAAAAATTCGAAACACTTGTAATTTACATTTTGTTCTTCAAAATATTTTTTACGAACGATTATATATATTTGTATATATTACGATTGTATATATTACGAATCTCACACAAAATTAAACATTTTAAATTGATACAAAATTGCGTCAACTGGAAATTGATATTCGACAAAATTGTCTTGATTTTTTTTTTTTTTACAAATTAACCAACGCTCAGGGGATGCCCCCTATTCGTGCAATGCACAGTGTTGATCGTAAGAAAGGATTATAGGTTAAAGGGAGGAGGAAAGATGGAGTAGTGTCGGTGGATGTTTGCTTTAAATTTCCCAATATTAAAAATGTCGGGAAAAACAGAGGCAGGGAGATTGTTCCACAAACGTATCGTGCGACTGAAGAACGAATTATCTCTGTAATGCGTGGTTATGTTGAGAACCGAGTGAACTACGAAGGGGTGGGCTTGGTTCGATGCCCGAGTAGAACGAGAGAATACACGACCTGGTGGAATCAGGCCATGTATTTCCCTCGAACACTTACCATTGTAATACCTTTAAAACAGGCTTACACACCCTACGGTCCTTCGGTGCTCAAGAGAACCAATAGAGGATGAAATATTTTCATCCCTTATTAAATATATTGCACGTTGTTGGATTCGATCCAGGAACTCCAAAGAAGATTTTGAAGCCCCTGCCCATATGTGCGAATTGTATTCCATCTTAGGCCGAATATAGGTGGTGTAGACAATGCGCAAGTCAGCAGGAGTGAAGTATGTCTTACACCGTTTCAAAAAACCGAGGCACTTGGCCGCTTCTTTCGACACATCAAATATGTGATCACTCCAACGGAGGTCACATTGAATTGATATACCCAGAACGTCAAGAGCAGCTGACTGCGCAATATCCACAGAGTCCATATGGAGGGGAGGGAGGGGTGAATCCATTCTTTTGTGAGATAACAGACAACATTGGGTCTTGCTAGCATTAAAATCAACTCTATTTGCAAGACCCCACTCGGAGATTGTTTTAAGGTCATTATTGAGTGTATCATTCATTGTGCGCCTTTTACTCTCAATCTCCAAAGAGTTTGGGCGCTTGTTGAACGAATATGAGTGACAAATGTTACTATCATCTGCAAAGGAATGGATTGGGTTCTGGGTCGATGACAGAAGGGGTTCTGGGTCGATGACATAATTAATATACAACTTCATTAATAACAAATTCTAACAACAGCTGCATGTCCACAATTCAACTTGACATTGATCACACACGAGATACACTCGACCACTTTCCAATCAAAACTAAAGTGCTGTGCCTCGGATGCGGCGCCCTTATATACAGCATGCATCAGTTCGATACAATTCGACAAGCTTCGACATGTGTCGAGAACCTTCTACTCGTTTCGTGCATGATGCATGCTATTTGCATCTCATTCGCACTTATGTGTTTCTAATGTGCTGATCTTCTATCTCTTTTTCGCACATTTTTTCAGTGCGCTGAATTATTTTTCGTCTCTTTCTAACACATTGATTAGTGCGCTGAATTGACTTCCGTCTCATTTATTCTTGTTGATTGCTTGCACTAAGGGGCAAATTACCTCTTTTCTGTACGAGTTCTGTATGAGTTCTGTTTTTGTCAATGCATAATATTTCATACTTTTTTGAATGAATCGTTATTTTCATCGTCAGTTTTTTTTAAACAAAGTATTCGTGTATTTTATGAAAGATTCGTAAAATATTTCATATCTTCATTTTAATTGGTATCTCGGTCGCAAGTAGATAGTTATAAAATACAAAGAGTTTTAAAATATGTTCTGAGTAAGTAACGTTTTTATCAGTGCATAATATTTCATACTTTTATGAATGAGTCGCATTTTCATCGAAAGTTTAAAGAAAAAAAAATTCAAAGTATTAGTGTATTTTATGAAAGATTTGTAAAATATTTCATATTTTTCATAAATATACGATTTTTTTTCATAAAATACTTCGAACTGAGAAAATACCAATTGAAATTGAGATTGTCCATTGTAAATTGAAAAAAATTCTAAATGAATAAGTTAAAATTTAAAAAATTTCATTTCAATTTACGATTTCTACATTTGAAATTGCGAAATTACCAAGTGAAATTGAAGTTATTGATTTGAAAATTTAAATTATCCTAACTTTAAATGATAAATCTCAATTTCATTTGTTTCTTTCTTAATTTCAAATGAAAATTCTTTTATCAATTTTCCCAATTTAAAATGCAAACATATTAATTTGTATTGGAATTTTTACATTTTTAATTTAAAAATCTCAATTTCATTTGCAATTCTCCGAATTTAGAACTGAAATTTCTCGTTTTTCAGCGTAATATTATTTTCTTTTAAATATAATATAATTTGAATTACCTATAATATTGTGCTACATTTTGATTTTGGTTACTGAAATATTTAAATTTTTCAATGGAACATTTATAAAGTCCTTATTAAAAAGTCTCCTGCTATAGACTCAACACAGAGGCCGACAATAAATGGTGAAAAATGCTGCACAAAATCTGCCTGAGCGGCTTAGTCTGGTCATAAAAAACTGAAAACCAAAAGTAGCGTGAATCAGCAAACTTCTCTCAGTCCTCACTCAGTTCTCATTCTCCCTCTCCCTCTTATAGTGCTGGTTTGTAGTCTGTGACCAGTGCTGGCAAGTGACGCCATCGAAAATGTGTCGCAGCACGCACGCCATCTGCATCAAGTGTCGAAATCGTTCTAATTGCTTTCAATAGAGGCCGGCGTCAGCGGAAGTGAACCCCAAAATGCTTCATTATTTTAGCATAACAAGCATGACGACGGTACTATTTTTTTTTTTTTTTGTTTTTGTGCATTTTATGTTTTGCAACCAGTTTCCTAAAACGTTCTTAAACTGTTGGTTATTGTTTGGGTTATAAATTGAATTAAAGTGTTTGGCGTGATTGCCAGCAGTTTCCGTCTGTCTGTCGGTCTGTCCGCCCGCAGTTTTTGGCAGCATTTAAATGCACATCACATAACAACTAAATGCGCTGAATTGGCAACGGATAGTTTTGACATTTTTGCAATAATTAAAATGTCATTAATGACAGCGGATTGAGAGTTTGACGATGGGTGGCGCCATCTGTCGCTAAACGTGTTGGTACGTGATGCGTGAACTGCCATCACCCAACTGCTAACTGCCCCGAACTAATGTCGTCGCTAATGTTTTCGTTGCAGCCTATTAGATCCTGTAGAAAATATCAGCTGTCTGTAAAATGTCGAACTCTTAATTGAAAAGTTTGTGGAATTTAAATTGCAACATTTAGGGTGTGGGCGAATTGGACTAAATTGCTGACTAAACTAAATTTTGTCGGTAATGCAGTGTTTGACTTTTCAAGTTAGCAAATTTTCAAGCAGACTAAATTGAACTAAATTGGATGGCAGCAAACAGCTATATGATATTCGATTAATTATGAACTTTAACAATTACCGGGTACCGAATTGACATTGAAAGAAAAGCCATTAAATTTAGTTTAGTTAGCCGTTTAGTTGAATTCGCAGACACCCTTAAATTAAAATTGAACACACTAAAAATTAAAGTTTTCTTATTTACAAATGTTTATTTTTATGACACAAGAATAAAGTTTATATTCACGAATTTGATTGCAAGTATTGATTAAAATGGCCGCGGTAGCTCAGTGGTTAGTGCGTTGGACTGCGAGTCGAAAGGTCCCCGGTTCAAGCCTGGACTGGGGCTAACAACATCTTTTCATAGAAACATTTTTCTATACCGCGCTACCTCTCGGCAGTAAATGGCAAACCTACGAGAGTAAAACCATTGCCTATGAAAAGCTCTCACCCGCCGTTCGGATTCGGCAATAAACTGTAGGTCCCACCACTTTGAGTACAAATATAACACGCACAGCTCAAAATGGTGAGAGAGCTCGGCCGAAGTTCTAAACAGGACTGTAGGGCCAAACTATTATTATTATTATTGATTAAAATGATCACTTCATGCGTAGTTTTAGAAACTTTTCTATTCAACTTTTTTTTTATCTAAAGTCAATTTAGTAGCAGTGTAGCAATTTACAAATCCATTCATTATGAAAACACAAGAATCAATAGATCTCGTTTCTTTTCAAATTTATATCAAAATAAAAAGCAAAATTTTTTTAAAAAGCTAATTTAAATTTTAAAAAATATATAGTCAGAGAATTTAAATAAAAAAATTCGTCTTTTTAAATATATATTTTTTTATTGAATGTTTTGAATTTCTTTTGTCTAAATCTCGTAAACAAAATTTAATTCCGAAATATTCAGAGATTTATGAACACTATAGCGTTTTAGAAATAATTTTCGTAACGAGAAAACTTTATTATCTAGTTACGATATCTGCGTTTATGAATTGTAGTACTTTTTATATTAATACGAGAATCATAACCAAGATCGAATGCATTCCCCGACATCTATTAACAGTATGGAAGCGATATCGAATCGAATGGCAGACTGGGCTTATAGAAGGTTAACCAGAAAACTGGTATGTTCAAGTCTGTCCCTAGCAGGTAAAAACGTCATTATACAAGTTAACTTCCTAACTTCCCTATTACATCCTTCTTTTGTCTACCATTTTAATTCCTACCATTAAGATTTCAGCTGTATTTTCTACCGTATACAATTTCCTGAAATTTCCCTAACAATTATACTTTTACGCTATAGGTGGAAATGAACACATTCCCACATTGGGATGCCTAATATCTTCCTATAAAATGTGATAAAAAATTTAAGACTTTTCTATAGAGCCTATTAGAAAAGACTTGAATTTTAAAAATACTCCGGTCCTTCGACTTATTTGAATCAGTGTTTTAGGAAATTTCATTGAAATTTCGTTTTAATTGCACCGAACATTTTTCATGTACTTTTTTTTAAATCCAAAAAAATCATCAAACATATTAGCTTAGCCTCTAAGAAAAGCCTTGAATTGCATTTGGAAATTTCGGTTGGAAACTTTATTGAATGCGATATTTTGAATTGTCACCTAACATTTTTCAAGAACAGTTTCTTCCAAAAATCAAAAAGTTGTCAAAGAGAAACTTATCGAACAGAAAATTCGGATTTATTTCAATCTGTGTTTTGGCTTTGTTTAAAAGTTTTGGTCATACAAATCGGAAAATACATACCGTACATAAATTTTGTATTGTTCTTCCTGTACATAAGTAATATCCGTAAACAAAATATCTTAATAATTGGTAAGATCGCCGTGCAAGTTGAATTTTCCTATTTTAAAAAAGCTATAACACCCTGACCTACTAAGAGTAGAGTTGTAAAAATCGAAACAAAGGATCATATTTAAAGTTCAAGTCATCACGTTAAATGTAAACGCGATAGGATAAAGGGGCGTGAGTATGTTTACGAGATATCTGGATTTGTTGACAATATATCGACCAATAACTATTTCACCTAGCTTTCAAAATAGTGATCACATATATCTCGTGTGATATAAAAGGTAATTAGTCATCCAATAAACATTTCTCACAAAATTATAGTCAAAAATATATTTCAAAAATTGGCAATAAATCGAAGATAATGAGCTGTCAACAACACAAATGTATGGGTAACATTTGGAAGATATGGACGATTATAAAAGATTATAATTGAGTACTGTTAAAATAAAAACCAGTTGGAAAGGTTAGATTACATGGGAGATTTTAAATTTGGTTTTATTATGATAGTTAGTATTATCAAAATTATAGTCGGTCTAAGCCGACTATAAATACCCTCACATATGTGTGGTTAACATTCAAAGTGGTATATTGGTCACTAGGGTATACGAATACTGAAAATAATTACAAAATTTCAATCGCTGAAGTATTTCCATTCATTTGATACCCATATTTACGAACCACAAGTCAGTAGAATTGATCTGTAAATGTAAATTTAATATGAGGTACTTGAATATAAATGGTCCTATCACTGGTCACATTGGACCGATCTCGCAATTTTTATATTTAAATTAATATATATATATATATATATATATATATATATATATATATATATATGTTAAAGAAAATCCTTTTGCAAACATACTATAAAAATTTTAGTGTGATGTTTGGGCTCGTTCCCAAGTTGTTGTTACGAAAATTCAGTCTACGGAAAACTGTTCTACAAGTTCATATCTCAGGAATGTGTACAAAATAAAAACATTCTAATGTTTGGTTTAAATTACAACAATTAACTTTATTAAATCACATTAACTAACAACTTTACTAATTATAAATTCAAAAAACTGCTGCATGTCCACAATTTAACTTGACAGTGATCACACACGAGGTGCACTCGACCACTTTCCAATCACCACTGAAGTGCTGTGCCTCAGATACGGCGCCCTTATATAAGGCACGCATCAGTTCGACACGTTTCGACAAGCTTCGACATGTTTTGAGAATCTTCTACTCGTGAATGCCGCATGCTATTGGCATCTCATTCGCACTCATGTGTATTAATGTGCTGATCTTCCATCACTTTCTCGCACATTGCTCAGTACGCTGAATGATCTTCCGTCTCTTTCTAACACATTTCTTAGAGCGCTGAATAGTCTTGCGTCTCATTTATTTTTGTTGATTGCTTGCACTAAGTAGCAAATTACATCTTTTCGTTACATTATTAACAAAACTGTTTTATTAAGTAGACAAATTTCATATAAACATTTTTATTATAAAGTTTTGTAAACATTTTCTTTTTAACATTATTAAACTATAAAAGCCACTAAAATATATTTTATAGCTTTTACATAGATTCATTAATTTGGGCCATATTTGTAAGGTGGCCAATCGTAAATATAGATTTTTAGGCCGAACTTTACTTTACCGGCCGAAGTGAAATATATATTTTTTTCTTCTTCAAACTATCCCCTCCGTTTAGATTCAAAAGTAAAATAAATATGTAAAATAGGGTGCGTTCGGAAATGAGGTACCCTGGAATAAATCGAAAAATTGTGCACCTACCTATATAAACATATAGGTACTCAAATGAAAGGCAATATTCTCACGATTGTGAATATGTAATTATTTTCATGACCCGATAACCGTAGTGATCTTGGGGTAATCTGACGTGGAATAACCCATATATCGCATATAGTATTTTTAATGTATCGTGTATAGGCGGACAGACAGACAGACATACGGACAGAAAGTGATGCTGATCAAGAAAATGTATACATTTCCATACCGGGCACGCCTTCTCAGAGTCCGTAAATGTCGATGGAGTCTAAATTTGGAATATTACAAACTGTGCGTCATCTTCCTTTTTCTTAAATGCATCTTTGATATAAATGTTGGTCGAAAAAACTACTTTTTCAAGTTCTCCTATCGAATTATCATAAAACAAGTAAACCAATTTCAAATTTTTTATTGAGAAATAATTCCTCGATGTTGAATTCCAAATTTTTAGTATAACACTTATCATATCAGTTATTTCAAATGCAAAATATTTGCAAAATGTGTGACCACGTTTTAAAAGTTCGGTTCAAAAGTTATTGGCCGATATCTCACAAACCTATTTGAAACAATTTAATATATTCGAGATTTGCGGGTAATTTCCCTTTAAGTATACAAAAATTGTGGTATTTACTGCGTACACTTTTTTTTCTCCCCAGTCTGCCATTCGATTAGATATCGCTTCGAGACTGTTTTAAGATGTCGTGGAATTCATTCACCTTCGACTACGATATCGTATCTATATTATAATGCAATTCATTCTTATATGTACACAGATATTGTAATGCGATATTGAAGTTTATTCGAAACGAGAAACAAACGATTCTGGATCGATATCCCATCGAACATCGAGATTGATGGAAATACATTGCAATATCGAGGTGATAAACATTTAAATATATTTTCCTTAAATTTAATTGTACGAAAAAGTTTAAAAATTTGTATTGATAAAGCAACCAGATTAAACATTTTTATTGCAGTTAGTTCGATAAAACTTCGTTCATCGAAGAGCTTCGAGACATCGCAACCTGGGCTCATTTTGTTGTGTGGTGCAATGAATGATATTTTTAGTAATCAAGAAATTTGTATTCTTAACATGAGAAATTGACAATCTTGAAGTTTAAAAGAATTTCTAGATATTTGTGGAGTTCTCTTATTTTGAATTTGGGTCTAATTCTTCTTGGTTTTAAGAAGTATCGTCTTGTAGATAACGATTATATTAATTTTCAATTCCCATATCTTTATACATGAATTGAAATTCGAAAGTGGCTTAAATTAGCGGAACCCTAAAATTAATATTGAATCTAAAATATTCCTATTACAATTTCATTGTACTTGAAGGACCTAAGGGTGAACCAAGACATGTTATTAAATCAATTATTCAAAAATTAACATAACAGAGCATGTTACAAACTGACGGACATGTTACCAACACATAATTTATATGAAGCCTCTAGTAATATTCGAAATTCAATCGATCTTCGAGGATTACGTTTAAACGATTGCAAACTTCTGTGGCCAACAGCGGCAGCACACAGCCAGTCACCCGGCTACCGGTTTCTACATTGATGCAGCGTCATTGTTTCGCAGGCTTTCTGTTAATGTGTTTGTGAGTGTTAGTGTTTGTATGCATATATGTGTCTGTGTGTGTCAGTGTTTATTTATGCCCCATTGCGTGTTGTCCGAAGGACATGCGGCAGTCAGTAGTTGTTTCCAGGCCCCCGATAGAACACCCGCCCGCCCTCCGTCCGACTCTTATGTAATCAAAGTTCGAGGTGATTTTCGAAATGCTGGTACTTGAAGAATAGTGTTTGGACTTTGGAATAGTTCCAACTCGCATTTCACTGTCAGCTGGAAACGATGTTCGTTTCTCTGTTCGCAAAACTGGCCAGATTTCGGCAATTAATCAAAGCAGACGAGGCAGAAATGTGTGAAGCTGCGTTGTCAAAGAGGATTTCGAGATTATCGTGTGAGTGATTTTGAATGTTAGTGTAAACGAGTTTTGGTTGAAGCATTTTTCAAGTAGCAAAACAATAGGATACAACATATTTTTGTATTGCTATAGAGTAAATTGACCTAAAGCTACAATGGAATTTTATTTTCTTAAAATCCACACAAGAATGTTGAAAAACTGTAAAGTATTTGAAGTACTTGTTTGTCCTACATTTTACCGAAAATATATATATCTGTGACTGTGACACAATCTGTTCGCATCATTATTATATAATTCATATCATCACAATATTAAATAAAAAAAATGACGAAAATTTATCCGCATAACTTGTTTCAATAAATCCGCCAGTTCAGTTGATTCAAGAGAAATCCATTAAGCCTCGAGCAGTACTACTCACAACCAGACACAATTTTTATTTTGAAAAAATAAATAAAATATAACAAATAAATTATTTTATTATTCATACATAATAAATTTTTCGTTTCAGTATAAAAAAAAAAAGTTTTTTTTATTCAAAAATTTTGAATAATGAATAAATTAGTTTTTTTTAATTTGTAGGGTAAAGTTCCATAGTTTAGACATTGTTTTCAAACAAAAAATTTTCTGTATAAACGTGATGTATATGTGTAAAAATTAGTCAAGCATATCTGCTTCAAAAATTTTGTGCTTCCGATTTGAATGAAATTGTGTGAACTCGTAACATAGGGAGGGACTGTTAAGGATATTTGACCGCGTAGGCTTGTATTAAATTATTTATAACTTGTTGTTGGAAACATTTTGTTCAGAAATGAACGCCGTTAATTGCGACATCGTTTATAATATATATGGAAAAAATCATTATATTTATGAACTATTCTTCGTATATACGAATTGATATAATAAACGCGTTCATAATTGTTATGAATTGCGTTCATTAATTAATTTTTTAATGCAAAGCAGCGCAACTTCCACGTCACGTGCAATTCAGACGAGCATATAGGTGATACTAAAAAATAAAAAAACAGTCTACAGTAAGGAGCATAGAAAATATAACACAAAGTAGGTAGGAATTCGAGTATTTCTTTATGATCGTATGTGTGA
The DNA here is from genome assembly GCA_951804985.1 of Dryomyza anilis. Classification (NCBI taxonomy): domain Eukaryota; kingdom Metazoa; phylum Arthropoda; class Insecta; order Diptera; family Dryomyzidae; genus Dryomyza; species Dryomyza anilis. Next base: position 42,313,736 of record OX638131.1, on the reverse strand, counting down.
CCTACAACCATTTTGACTATTCTAAAAATAGATATTTATTTTAATGATGCCTCATGCCGCATGACGGGCAGTGATTATCTTGACTACTTGTCGTGACGCGTCGATCATGGCAGATACAGTTCTTAGTTAGTATTACACGTATGTCATTTCGTACAAATAGACCGAATCATTTCATTTGTTGTTTACAACTCCAAAGAAACATGCGCCGCAGGTACTTAATATCGCTCAACAACTAACAGCAGCAATAGGCAGCAACAGCAAGAGTAGATTAGATATAAAATAAAATATAAGTAGTTAAAAAAATAAATAAATTAAAATATAAAATAAAAAAAATAATATAATAAAATAAAAAAAAAATACAAGAAAATAAAAAAAATATATTTTTTTATTTTTTGAAATTGTTTAAAAGTTCATAAATACCATGAATTTTTTAATAAATATTATAAAAGCGTTCATCAATATTATGAACTTTATCATTACGGTTTTATGAACGTTCATAAATTGGATGAATTTGGTCATTGGTTGAGTAATAAAGAAAAATTATAAAATTGATGAACAAATTCATAAATAGTAACAACTTTTTTTTTTGTGTATGATTTAGAATGTATTTTTCACGAGCTTTTCAATCATAAAAAATATTCATTTTGGAATAAAAATATAAAAAAACCTACATTTTTATTTTGTGATTTTGCTTTTTGATTTTAATTTTGGTACGTCTTTTGCATTGGTTTTCTTAGGTTTTTGTTGTGGTTTCGGTTTTAGTATTGTAGTATTTTTGGCTTAAAGTTTTAGAAATTTTTCTTATTTTTGTTATTAGCGTGTTTTATATTGCTTCATTTCTCGGTTTTTTTTGTGTTTTTGTTTTATTTTTTCTCCTGATTTTGCAGATTTTTGTATATTGGTTTTTATATTTTCTTTTGGATTATTCTTTAAATATTTGTTTTTGCGATTTTGATTTCGTGTTTTTACTTTATTTTTGTTATTGCACTTTTCCATTGATTTTGTTTTATTGAATTTCATTTCATTTTGTTTTCATTTGATTTTGTTTTTATATTATATTATATTATATTATATTATATTATATTATATTATATTATATTATATTATATTATATTATATTATATTATATTATATTATATTATATTATATTATATTATATTATATTATATTATATTATATTATATTATATTATATTATATTATATTATATTATATTATATTATATTATATTATATTATATTATATTATATTATATTATATTATATTATATTATATTATATTATATTATATTATATTATATTATATTATATTATATTATATTATATTATATTATATTATATTATATTATATTATATTATATTATATTATATTATATTATATTATATTATATTATATTATATTATATTATATTATATTATATTATATTATATTATATTATATTATATTATATTATATTATATTATATTATATTATATTATATTATATTATATTATATTATATTATATTATATTATATTATATTATATTATATTATATTATATTATATTATATTATATTATATTATATTATATTATATTATATTATATTATATTATATTATATTATATTATATTATATTATATTATATTATATTATATTATATTATATTATATTATATTATATTATATTATATTATATTATATTATATTATATTATATTATATTATATTATATTATATTATATTATATTATATTATATTATATTATATTATATTATATTATATTATATTATATTATATTATATTATATTATATTATATTATATTATATTATATTATATTATATTATATTATATTATATTATATTATATTATATTATATTATATTATATTATATTATATTATATTATATTATATTATATTATATTATATTATATTATATTATATTATATTATATTATATTATATTATATTATATTATATTATATTATATTATATTATATTATATTATATTATATTATATTATATTATATTATATTATATTATATTATATTATATTATATTATATTATATTATATTATATTATATTATATTATATTATATTATATTATATTATATTATATTATATTATATTATATTATATTATATTATATTATATTATATTATATTATATTATATTATATTATATTATATTATATTATATTATATTATATTATATTATATTATATTATATTATATTATATTATATTATATTATATTATATTATATTATATTATATTATATTATATTATATTATATTATATTATATTATATTATATTATATTATATTATATTATATTATATTATATTATATTATATTATATTATATTATATTATATTATATTATATTATATTATATTATATTATATTATATTATATTATATTATATTATATTATATTATATTATATTATATTATATTATATTATATTATATTATATTATATTATATTATATTATATTATATTATATTATATTATATTATATTATATTATATTATATTATATTATATTATATTATATTATATTATATTATATTATATTATATTATATTATATTATATTATATTATATTATATTATATTATATTATATTATATTATATTATATTATATTATATTATATTATATTATATTATATTATATTATATTATATTATATTATATTATATTATATTATATTATATTATATTATATTATATTATATTATATTATATTATATTATATTATATTATATTATATTATATTATATTATATTATATTATATTATATTATATTATATTATATTATATTATATTATATTATATTATATTATATTATATTATATTATATTATATTATATTATATTATATTATATTATATTATATTATATTATATTATATTATATTATATTATATTATATTATATTATATTATATTATATTATATTATATTATATTATATTATATTATATTATATTATATTATATTATATTATATTATATTATATTATATTATATTATATTATATTATATTATATTATATTATATTATATTATATTATATTATATTATATTATATTATATTATATTATATTATATTATATTATATTATATTATATTATATTATATTATATTATATTATATTATATTATATTATATTATATTATATTATATTATATTATATTATATTATATTATATTATATTATATTATATTATATTATATTATATTATATTATATTATATTATATTATATTATATTATATTATATTATATTATATTATATTATTTTTTGTTTTTGTGTTTGTTATTTTGTTTTTAATTTTGTGTTTTTATATATACTATTTTGTTTTTGCATTTGTTTTAGTTTTTACGTATGCATTGTGTTTTTATCTGTACCGTTCTGTTGAATTTAGTTTATTTTTTGCTTTTTGTTATGTTTTTCGTGTGTTTTTCTGTTAAATTCAAGGATTGAAACCATAACCGAAACCGAAACTGCTATCCATTTAAAACCGATTTATTTTGAAAAGCGAAACGGAAACCGTTACACGAATATCATAATTAAACAGATACCCAAAACCGATATAAACGGTTTCGGTTTTATACCGGTTTTAAAACGATTTTTAAATAAGCACAAGAACAGACATAAACCAATTATTTTATTTTTTATAGAATCTCTAAACGTACAAGACATGTTTTAAATGAAATCTGTCATTAAATGAAATCTGGGGTTTTCAAAATAAAACTACTTGTTGTTACAAAAATATGAAAAAAAACAAAAATCTGCCTGAAATTTGTAATTCTTAATACATTTGTGTGCCGAAAAATCGAATTCAACACAAAAAACAAAGGAACTTCAAGCACAAAATAGACAAAGCCGTTTTTTATATTTACTACGCTTTCGTCGTCAGGCGAATCACATATTTAGTGGAAAATAGATACAATTATAAAAAACACGCAACTCAAAAAAATTATCGACATAGATGTATTGTTTCTGTTGCTATGATAGTGTCGTTTGTGATGCACTGGAATTTTATTTTTTATATTTTTGATAATTGTAAAATCGTGAAGTTTTCCTTAATTTGAGTTAATGCACATTTAATACACAGATACATTTTATATATAAACATTGTAAATATTACTGTTATTGCTTTTAGTGTTTTTGTATATTTTGTTTTGCATATGTACTGCTTTAAAAGTGCAATAATTCAAAATGTGAACACAGCATCCAAGCCTGTGATCGATTTTTTGGCGGGAAATTTTTGGTACAGCAAGAAGTTTTTGTTGCCAGCTGGAGGCTGTACGAGTATACAGAAATATAGTGTGTGTATGTGTCGTGCGTCTGTTTGTTGTCACAATGTATACAGGGTATGTGAGTTTCAATATAAAAATCAAAGGAAACGGACTGTGATACTTTTATTTATTTTAATTTTTGACAAATTATTGATTATGTTTTCTATTAATTTGTGTTAACTGGACCGGAGAAAAAATGGAATAAAATCTTTTATTTGCATTAAAATATTATACGACCAAAAAAGCCCACAAAATATATTATAAAATATATTAACAAAAAAGTCAATCTCGTTGAATTGTCTCGTCCGCATCACTAGATTTATAGTATATTGGTGTAGTGTGTTTTACTTGTATTAGTATAATATAATTTTTTTTAAAGGCAATATGGACAAAAAAATAATTTTTATTTCTCCTTGGTATTACTTTAGTTTAAGTTTTTGATTTCCTGTTTCTTCCTTTGAGTTTTTCGGTTGATTTTGTGCTTGATTTGTATTACTGCTTTTGCGTCTTGTTTTTGTGTTATTTCATTTCATTTCTTTTAGCTTTTGATTTTTTCTATTTTCTTATTTATCTCATCTATTTATGAGATTTATCTATTTATCTTATCTAAAATTAAGAAAAATGTTTAAAAATTAAACAAAAATGTTTTCAATTAAATTACATTAGTTTTAAAATATAGATTTCGTGACATGCCCCTAAGGTTTGCCGCATTTACAGAATGGTTATTACAATAGTTATAAGATGATGGCCGTTAGTATAATGGGTTATTGGCTGTAGCAAGTACACATTTCTAAATGAGAATAGAGAAACTAAAATTAAAATAAATGATCATCAAATATATAAAAAGTTATCAAAGAATAATAAAAACTAAAATTTAATAAGAACTGTTTTAAATTTTTATTAAATTGTTTAAAATTTTGTGTGTTTTTTTATTGTCATTTGTGTTTAATTTTAATACAATTTCATATAATCTCAACAACACCTAAGTGAGCCCGGTATTGGCAATTTCCATTTGCTATTCAGTCGTTCGACATAAATTAATTTTATATTTGAGCTCCATTCGGAGTATGCTGACAACTGTATGGGACTATATTGATTTAAGTGATTTCCAAAACTGTCTATTCGATATATGGTCTTGGAAATGAGTTCATTATCACTAATCCATTGAATGGGGTCACACATGAAATCGACATCAATACAGCGTTAAAACACATTTGTTCCAACGACAAGATATTGGGATAAATTGATTTAATATGTGTGAAATATTACCAAACAGTTTATATTGAGTATATTTATTATATGGCAACCAATTTACTACGCTGAATAATACGAAGTGTTATTTCATTGCTCTAGTTTAGAAAAACAATAAATTCTCATTTTTATCAGAATTGTGTCATATTTATCGATATTTTGAAGTTATCAGAAGTAAATTAATTGTAAATCGGAACATTTTCATTTGATCTGTTTATTAATTTGCAAAATTCAAAAATACTATTTAGCGTTCATGGACCAAATGGAAATATTTAAGTGTTTGAGGGGAATACACCACATAATTCAACTATTTAGTGTGATCTACCTTTACATGTATTACAGGGAAATAAGTAGTTTTTCAGTCGCTTGATACGTTTGTGGAACAACCTGCCAATAGTAAAATCAAAACAAATATGTACTGGATAAATTTAAAATCATATATGTGTTAAAAGATTCCGTATTTAAACCACTTTTCTCGTTTGAAACATTTGAAAAAAAAACAAATTGTTGTCCTCGTGTTTCAATTACATTTAGAGTTCTCCATCCATGGTACCTTGGATCTTGTTTGGCGAATTTGACTGCGGCACTGCCGGAAATTGCATTAGAGAGAGTAAGAGCTGAAGTTCTTGTTTATTTACACTTCCTCTGCAGACTTTGAGTCAACACATGATGCCAATGTCACTGAAAATTTATTTATCTACCGCTGTTATAAAAAACAGAAAGTTAATATTTTCTAATTGAGAGTGAAATTGAAAAACAAATTGATAAATATTTGCAATTCAATGTTGCAGAACTAGCAGACTCTTCAACCGTATGTGCAAATATTTTAGGAATTTTCATTTAAAATAACTTTTGCGAAACAAATGTCGTTTTATTTATTTAAAAGATTTAATGTTATTTTAAGAATTAAATAATTCATCAGAGATGAATTTTTTGTATACAAAGCAGTTGGAATATAGTACATAAGATAAATACTCATACGTTACTCATATATGGGGCATTTCATCTCAAGAGTACCCAAAAAAAAAAACCAATTTCATTCAAAGTTTGCTGATTTGCAGTCATATATGATGTTTTCCTACGAATTTTTTTTTGTCCATTTATTACTTCAAAGATTTTTCACTGTAGAAGAAATAATTAAATTATGTTGATGCAGTTCTGCTAAACAATTTTTGCGAGTTTAACTTGTTTTATGAATTTTATGTCAAAAATGCACTTACAAATAAAAACACTTTTCGCAGAATGGTTATCCATTAATTTTTTAATTTTAATTTTTCTTTTTAAATATCTTCAGCATTTGTTTGTTCCATTTCTTCCTCTAAACGGCTGATCCTGAATCCTAAAACAAACCAAAAATACAAAAACCAATCCAAAAAAAAAAGATAAAATATAAAGCAAAACTAAAGAAAAAACAAAAAAAAAAGGGAAAATAAACAAATTTTTTCAAAAAGAAAAGCAAAATCTAAAATTAAAATTAAAAGTATAAATTCAAAAACTACAACAAAAACACTGAACTAATAGACGAACTAAAGCAAACCCAAAAAACGAAAACAAAAACTCAAAGAAAAGCAAAAAAACAAAAATAAAAGCAAAATCAAAACCAGAGGCCAAACTAAAACAAAATAAAAAAAAGCAAGAGCAAAAACAAAAGCAAAAACAAAAGCAAAAACAAAAGTAAAAACATAAGCAAAAAAGTAAAAACTAAACACACAAAAACAAAGCAAATATACAAAAGCAAAAACAACATTATAAACTTTACATTATAAAATAGCAAAACATTATATTATAAAATAGCAAAAACCCATACAAAAATTCAAAAAAACCATAAGAAAACCCAAAAAAAAAAAACGAAAACAAATACAAAAAAAACCATAAAACAAAAGCCAAACTTCAAAATTAAAGAAAATTACAAAAACCATAACAAAAACATATAAAAAGAAACAAAACACAAAAAAAAAAACAAAGACAAGGAAAAACGAGCCCGACTATTGAATACCCTACACGCTTGGTTAATATATTAGTGATTAAATTTGGTGGGATAATTTTTAATAATTTACGACTAAAATTTCTACTACAAAAAATCGATAAAAAATGAAAAAAAATTCAAATGTGGGCGAATCACGCCCATTTTTTAAAAATATATTTTTAAGGGAATTCTAACAATATTTTTTAAATTTTATAAATATATATGTAATACTTTTCGAGTTATTCGTTCCTAAATAGTAATATATAAATGAGTTGTATGGGAGGTGGCCGTGTCCGTTGACCGATTTTGCTGAAATCCAAACTCCGAACCATTTTTTTGCTAAAACGTATTGAAACCAAATTTCATTGCATTCTGATTATTATTTTTCAAGTTATCTTGTATCCGGTCAGACAGCAAGACAGCAAGACAGACAGACGGATAGACTGACGGACAGATAGACGGACATGGCTAAACGGACTCGGGTAGTGATGCTGATCAAGAATTTATATACTCTTCCATACCGGACACGCCTCCTAAGGGGCGTTACAATATATGCACAAAGTTAATATACCCTGTACCTTACAGGTGTAGGGTATAATAAAAAATACAAAAACACAAACAGAACAAAAAAACAAACGCGAAAGCAACATCGAAGCCACAAGCAAAAAACAAGCGAAATCGGAATCGAAAATAAAAGAAAAATCAAAAAAACAATAGTAAGAACAAAAACAAGAACACAAATAAAAACAAAATAAAAAAGTAAAAACAAAACCTACAACAAAAGCACAAAGTCAACCTTAAAAACAAAATCAAAAAATTCAACTTTATGTACGGCCTTTAAACCTCTTCACTTAACATATTTGATACATTTAATGATAGCTTCAAGAATATTAAAAGTTTATGTCGGTCTAAAGCGAAAAATAGACAATGTCGAGTTTAAAGACAGTTTTTTTGAGGCGCAGTTAGTATCAAGGCGCAGTTTGTATCAAAATGGGTTTAAAATTCTCAAAATATTCCAACTAACTGTGTGTTTTTCTCAAATCTGCACGAAATATTTCTGGAAAAATTAAAAAATTCTGTGAAATTTAAAGCTAAATTCCAGGAATATTTGAGAACGGGTAGTCTGCATTTTATACAAACTCTAGCTTTGTCCTGATAAAATATTTCAAAAACTGCGTTGAATTTACCAACAATTTTTTCAAGGGTCGCGAGACAAAATTTCTGTCATATTTCAGGAATATTTCCGTAATGTGTTCAACAAACACTCAGGGTTTGTCTACTTAAAACCTTTCGAAAATATTTCTAAACTGGTTTGACCGAATCAAAACATTTTTTAAAATACATTCACATGAAATACATAGTCCTCTTCTTCATGTTTATTAATAAATTAAAGCATTAAAAATGTATTATATTTTTTTTTGTAAGTTTGACACATGTTTATGCTTTCGACATCTACAACCAATAAACAACTGTATAAAATTTAATCGAAATGCTGTTAAAACTGAATTTAATAAATTCCAGTTATATTAAAAATTTTACCACGCGCTTAGTGAATCACTTTTGGAATCACTATTTGGTGCTTACTTCTGCCCAAAAAAGTTCGAAAATCCTTCTATTAATACATTCCATCGTAAGTCCAAAAAATATTATATAATATAAAAATCACATAATGGTTATTAAATATCTTTTTCTATGAGCTCTGTAAAATGTATTACAAACCAACAAGTGTCAAGTGTAAGTACTTAAAATTAAGTAGTCTAGTTTCTAAAAATTCTTCTATAAAATAAATTTTTGAATAATGCTTTATTAGGGAAAAGTTTTTCATACATTTCGCCATTATCCATAGCGCGCTGCTGCTCCCAGCCGTTACCATGTCGAATTTATTTGCTATAAAGCCACAAAAACATTGCTGCAACTGTTTCTTTTACCGGTCTGTTGCTCTGCAGTTGTTGCTGACGCGGGTGTTGTTGTTGTCGTTGTTACTGTTGTTGCCGAAACCTCCACGCCATTTGCAATATCAATATTAAGTGGTCGCATTTGGTGCCATTGTATTTTCTACACTCGCCGCAATTTCCCTCAACTCGAATATGTTGGTCCAATATTATTGTGCAGCAGTTGTTGGAGTTGCTGTAGCTATTGCTATTGCTGGTTTTACCAGAATTTAGATGGCAATAAGGAAATTGAAATTTGGAATATTTACATGCCACCAGTTGGTGCGTTTTGTCCGCAGGATAAGAGCAGTGGCGTTTTGCAGTGAATACAAAGTGGAAATTTAATATTGAAAGGTTTAAAATAAATAAAATGTATTATACATTAACACAATCGCGTTTGTTTTAAGCTAGACTCGGTACGAGTAACCGTTTGGAATCGCTTAAATTTTATGGAAGCAAAACCGGATCAAAAACAGTATCTAGTTAAATTTAATGAACTGGAATCAACACAATTTTTAATTTTAGATCCGGATCAGAAACTCAAACCGAAATTACAGAACATAAGTGGTATTGGAACTGAAACAATTATTATTTAGATTAACTTTAAGCGCAATTGAGATTGTAAAAAAAAATAAAACAGAATAAGTTGTATTTATTACAATACTAATATAATTTTCATATTTTCAAAACGGAAACGTACTTTCCTAACAAAATTGCCCTACCGAATTATGCAGTTGCGGCAACAACAAATAATGTAGTTCCTACTACCTCTTAAGTCGGTTGTGACAACCTCTTAGTTTGCCACTTTGAGGTTGTGGCAACCCCAAAGTGGGCAACCCCAAAGTGGTTGAGCATGAAATAGTTGCTACTTCCAAGCCGGTGAGCATGAGGTCGTCGAAATAAAACGTATTTATGTAAAGTTTTTTATATGTATTATAGATGTGTAAATATGGCACGCACACAACATAAAAAAGTATTTTTACTAATTCCTGTTCCCTGATAAATAAAAGCAATATGAAAAGATTTTATTAAGTTATGAAAACAGAAATGAAACTGAAGAAAATAAAATTATATTCCAAGTCATGTTTTTAGGTGTACTATAATTTATTATATTTTATTATTTATGAAAGCTTTAGTTCTATTACCGAATATATCCTTCTGAAAATCTAAACCACGACTTCACTGTCTGCGTCGCAATTTTGCAGATTTAAATTGTGCGGTTAAAATTTCTCAATATGGCACAAGAACTGTTGCTAATTTTTTGGTAACGTTAAAATAACCACTTCAATGATGCATTTATATGTGATTTAAGTTAAACAAATTTCAAAAGATTACTAGTAACAACTATTTTACTATTAAAAACTATTAAAATACAATGTATAAAGAATAATTTGCTAAAGTAAAGTAAAAACGCAGATTCGTTACAAAATAAATAGTTCATTTAACCATTTTAGATATCTCAGTATTTTTTATAGTATTATGTAGAATTATTTAGCTTATAAGTTGGTCAACATTAGTTTAATAAGACATGTTATTGATAAAGTAGTAATTTTACTATTGTTTTAATAGTTTATTTTATAGTGCCAATAATATTGATTATTTGTAGTTTACGTCACATTAAATAAACTATTAAAATAATGTGTGCTTAGATATTTTTAATTCGTCACTCTGTTCTGTTTTGCGGTGTACCCAAAGAGCTTACCAAAGTAGAGGAAATGAAGAATACAGTGAGTCTGGGACAGGTTCCTGATTTTGTACTGGTTCCTTAGATACAGTTCCATACTAGTTCCTAACAAGTTCTATTTCCTACTGGGATTTTTACCCACTTTAAAACAGAGAATGTTTAATAAGTACATATTACTGACATAACCCAGACAAGAAAATTTGTTATAAAATATAACACTGCCAGACAAAAATCATATTTTGATACGATGCAGTAAAAGTAACAGCAAATATTGGATACATTTATAGCGCTGATTCCGAAAATGATATCAGATATTAGAAAAAGAAGTTCAAAATTTTTCAAAAAAATAAAAATGTTATGAATGAAAATCGTTATTACATAATGGACAAAAATGCTAAAAATAATGTTTAAACCAAGTAATGGAGCACCATGAATCGTTTTTAAATCCCCATTTAAGAAAATCATGTACGACTTTTAGTTAAAAAATTAAAATTACTAGATTAATATAGGCAACTTCCCGAGACAAAATTTTTGGCATTTCTCTAAAATATTTAGGGCCCTTTTCTGGCAAACGCACAGATATATAGAATATTTTGGGAAGTGTATAGAAGGATGTACATTTTTGTGGAATTTTTATGGCAGATTCACGCCATATTTGGGAAACTCCTCCTTTGTCTGTTTGAAATATGGCGAGAAAATGTTTCTGTTAAATTAAAATTTTCTGATCTTATTAATTTTGCAGATTTTAATTTATCAAGTAAAAAATGTTGTCTTTATTTAATATTGTATTTATAACTTTTTAACCAAGAGTCGTATTTTATTTTCTTAAATGTGATTTTAAAGAATTTACGAGGTGCCACATAAAAGTTCATGAAAATAATTTTTAACATTTTTGTCCACTAAGTAATAACGTATTTTATTATAAAAAATTTTCAAATTTTTGAACAAATTTGAATTTATTTTGCATATATCTAGCAAATAAATATGTTCATGCCATAAGTCAATTTTTTGCATTGTAGCGCGATATTTTCTACGACTAATATCGAAAATATAATTTCATTATTTTGTTTTGTTGGAATTTTAAAAATAAAAGAAGACCAAAGAAATGGTAAATTGAAAATTGTCTATATCTCAAAAACTAGAGCCAATTTGACAAAACTGATGCAATTTTCGGAATCATTGCCACAAGTTCATCCAATATTTGCTGCAACTTTTACTGCACCATAATGAGTGCAGGGTAGTTAAAAAATTAAATTACCTTTCCAATGGTATATCATATCTTTGAACCCCATGATTTATTCCTTTTTAAAAGGTACGTTGAATGAGAATAAAAAAAATATCGGACCTCAAAACAAAAATTCTAAAATCTATACTCTACAAAAATAACATTTAAAAATATTCCTGTACATTGAAAATTGAGTATTTTTATACGCTTACATAAATATTTCATTACGTGTGACTCATCATTGCTGACCATTACAAATCTCCAATTTTATTCGAGCCTATTCCACTTCAACACCAACTGCAAATGTCACCTCGTAACGCATAGTCCGTTGTTGGTTTGCAACTAAAAACAGGAAGTCAATCATATAAAAGCGCACTCGGATCCGGATGTAGGTTGACTTTGATAAATTTGGTTACACACGCAGTCAATGTTGTTTACGACCAACAGCACCGCATCAACAGATGATTCATCAAACGCACTCAGCTTCATACAAATTCATTCAAGCGGCTTCTACTTCATTCAACAGTAACAGCACCAGGTCCTACCATTCCATGAGGTCCTTTTTGACAGTTATTCGACTCTTTCGGTTGACCCACAGCATTACGAGACAACAGAACTCTCGCCTCTCGTAACATTGTGTCACAGTCGCGCACAATTTGTAATTCCCGCGGTTTTCGGCGTCATATCCTTCAATCATATTTCGCCATTCTCCACCTCTCTCTCTCTCTCTCGGAGTCCTTAGTGCCAACCACTCTTTGTCCGCCTCATGCAAATAAAGAATACTTGTGCTGCATGGCGGAAAGTAAAAAATTTTCATCTCACTTTTTTGAGGCGCCCATCCTGCAAAGTATTTTCGGCAGTTTTTCTGCTGCTTTTTGCAAGTTTCGCTTAACTCCTGACTTTAATATGAGCGCCAAGAGGATATATGTCCGGGTGTCTGTTTGAATAAGTATGCGCTTGGCCTTTTATGCGTTTTGCTTTCTACTGGCAGTCAGTGCTTCATGTTAAACAATATTTTTTTTTCACAATATTATTTAAAGAAAAATTTATATTAAAGAAGTGGTAAATTTAAATCAGAATTATTTTTAGTACGGGCCATTCCACACCAAATCGACCAAAAAACGTAAATTTTGAGATTTTACTTTTTCGATTTATATACAATCGGCCAAAAATCACTTTTGTATGGTTGTTCATGTTTCAATATCTTTTAAAGTAGAAATGCTTCGTTGATGGCTCGTTTTAAAGCTAATGGAACAGGCTTTTGGAAAAATTATGTTGTAACTACTAAACTTGAATATGTGGCCCGTCGTCATTATCCTAGCATTTCAAAATTGATGTCCTTAAAAAGGACGTTTTTTAAAATTCTGAAAAAAAACAAATATTTTGGTTGATTTAATACAAATGTTCATGCCAAATTTCAAGATGGTATTTTGATTGAATCATATTTTAAAAAATAATAATTTAAATTTATTTTTATGATATAATGATATATATATGATGATATAATGATATAATGATATATATACTTGAAAATACACTTATGGTTGGTATGAAGTGAAACTCACCCGTGGATGTCATTGTTATATGAGGTATTTCACATAAGATAATAGATCATAATAAACGGATCATGACTATTTTCAATACCAGATTCCATAGGTTTAAAAGTAATATAACTTTTAAGTTTACATGATCTAACTCTTTTAGTTTTAGTGTAATCGTGATTTGAACATACATACAGAACATAGACAGACGGACAAATAGTTGGACATACTGACGGAAAGACACACAAACACCCAGGCAGACGGACATCGCTAATTCGACTCAGGAGGTCACACTGATCAAGAATATATACACATGTCCTTACCGGACATGCCTTCTTCTGGGTATTGTAAATGGATGACCAAATGGAAAATACACAGAACAAAAAGTTCATACTATTTATGAATTAGTTCATGAATTATATGAATTTTTCATTACGACATTACGACTCAAATTCATTGAATTTATGATTCGTTCATAAAACCGTAATGAAAACGTTCATAATATTTATGAACGAATTCATAATATTGATAAACTTTTCAACTATTTAAAAATAAAAAAAAAATTCATATATACGAAGAATAGAACGGTGTCTCAATTAACGACGTTAATTTCATTTATGAACAATTTTTTATCTGTATACCCTTTTAAGTTTAATGTAGGGTATGAATAGCAATAAAAATAATAAGAATGTGCATAACTGATTTGAATGCATAATGAAATGAAATTAGGGGAATCACAAAACTAATTTTGGTGATTTACAATACTTTTTCTGATAGTTTTCTAATATACTTTGTATGAAAAGTGGGGACAAACAATTTCGAACACTTAATGAATAACCCAAAAGATTTATTGAGCATTCAAATATATTTTATTTTTTGCGTAAATATTATGTTTTCAAAACATTAAATCAATATAGTTGTAAAAATAGTTTTACTTTACGAAAATAGAGTATGCACCAAAATGGTCCATTAACGTATGATTTGTAAGTTTAAAAAGTGTCATTAATCGAGCACTACATGATTTTAAATATAATATTATATAAGTGAATATCCAACTTCATGATAGTTTTCTTTGGTCTACCTTTTAAAAACTGTGGTTTTGGAGCCGAAAATGGATTGTGTACAAAGTTATGAGAACTTTCAAAAGATGTAGCTGTTTTGCGATGCTTTGACCTTAATTGTTGAACAGATTAACGAGGGATCTTTCGATGTTAAATATTAGTGAGTCTATTATATTTTCCGTAACTGTATATATAAAAGAACAAGTCCTAATTGACTGATTGATCGATCAACGCCCAATACAAAACCTTAAACATATAAACATGAAATTAGGACACGTTTTTGATGTTTTTTTTAATTCCTTTTTGATATTTTTTTAATTCCATTTTAGTCCCCTAGCATATTCTAATGGGCGTGGAAAAACTGAACTTTTAATTCAAAATATCTGTGTACTTAAGAAAACCACCGTCAAGGAATTAGCCCCATTTGGTTGTTTATCTTTTTACTAAATGTGGGCCATATTTTAAAAAGGAGAGTGGTACCTACCCATTACTAACATTCTCCTCCTAACTCCTGACCTATCGAAACAAAGGATCACACTACACTTAATATATATGCCAGCATTGTATTTAACAAAATGCAAATAACTGCTTTGCAGTGCTGTCATAGCATTTGACATACTTGCAGGATGCGTTGCTCCTCGCTGGCCTTGGACAGCCTCTGCATGACTGACTGGCTGACTGGCTGACTGACTGACTGGCTGCCTGACACATATTGTAAGCTTCTTATAGCGCTGATGATTACTTTTAACTCATCATCATCCCAGTCATTACGTTTAACATTTTCAGGCTACTGCCTCCACTAAGTGTTGAGAAATCCTCATGATCCTGTGCAATGACTGCCTGACATTGTGCATGGAGTGCATGGAGCCCAATGCTTTCCACGCACTCCTCATGCATTTTTTTATGCAAATTCTAGCATTTGACAGTCAAATCTGTCTGTGCACTGGACACTTGATATAGAAATGCAAAGAAGAGGCAGCCAGCTGTTGTGAAAAACAGTACAAGGATATTTCTATTCTTTTTTTTCAAATTTAAAATTTTTTGAGATTAAGTTTTAAATTTAGTTAAAAATGTATGCAAATATTGTGAGTTATAAAAAAAAAATCATGAGAGATTTGCAATTTTGATAAATATTTTGTTAAGTTCTAGAACTATTTTACATGATGTCTTATCTTCTCATATTGATCCCAAAACAAACGAATTATTTCATTACCCATTTTAAAATTACATAAATCTCAATATTAATCAGATTTTTAGATTTTTATTAAAAATATATAAACGAAAATGTTAATAAATTTTTTAACTCTATGTTGATTTTTGGCCCACCCTATGTGTGTTTTTATTTTGTTTTTGTTTGATTTGGTTTCTGCTGTTATTTATGTGGCAGATTTTTGTGTTCCCGTTTTTGCTTAACTTTTTTTCACTGTTCTTTATTTTGTTTCTTTGCATATTTCTCTTTTCGGTATTGATTTGTTTTTCAAATTGATTTTGTGTTTTTGTTTTTAATTTTCATATTTTGTTTTTATTTTTTTTTTGTATTTTAGCTATTCTGTTGATTTGTTTTGGCATGTTTTGCTTTTGTATTTCATTTTTATGTTTTGGATTTGGTGTTTTTACTTTTGTATTTTTGCTTTCATTTTTATGTTTTCGATTCTGTTTTTGTATTTTTGCTGTTGCTTAACTGTTTTTTCTTTTGTGTTTTTGCTTTTGTTATTACTTTGTGGTTTTGCTTTATTATTGTGTTTTTGTTCTTGTGTTTTTCCGTTTGTGTTTTTATGTTGTGTTTTGATTTTGTGTTTTTGCTTTGGCTTTTGATTTTATATTAATGCTTTTGTTTTTGTGCTATTGCTTTTGTATTTATGCTTTGGTTTTTGTGTTATTGCATTTTTTTTGTGTTTTTTCTTTCGTTTTTGTGTTTTCCTTTTTCGTTATTGTATATGTGTGCTTTGCTTTTGTTTTTTCTCATTTATTTGTGCTTATGTTTTGTGTTTTTGTTTTCTTTTTGTTTTTGTGTTTGTATTTGCTTTTGTGTTTGAGCTTCTGATTTTGTGTTTGTGCTGTTTTTTTTTTCATATGTTTTTTTTTTTGTTTCTTATTTTGCTGTTGTTTTTACATTATTGATTTAGTTTTGTGGTATTGGTTTTGTTTGCGTGTTTGATTTTTGCTTTTGTTTCAGTGTTTTTGATTTTTTTTTTTGGGTTTGAGTATTTCTTTTATCTTCTTAGCTGGTGTAAGTCCCAAGTTATAACACTTTAAAATTTTAGTTGCAAAAATACAGTTAAATCGGTTCAGCGGTTTAGACGTTATGCTAGAACAGACAGACAGACAGACAGACAGACAGACAGACAGACAGACAGACATACATACATACATACATACATACATACATACATACATACATACCGACAGACTGAAAAATAATAATAATATTCGGAAAGTTGTATTAAAAGTATTTATTAGGTTTTTTTTTATGAAGCTATTTATACATCAATCTGCGAATATCATAACTTTTAACTCCAATTTTGATAATACAATATTTAGAACAATATTATTTTGTATACGCAAATATTTTGCAAAGTCATAAATTACTGTCCGGAACATATGCATCTATATTAAGATGTAATATTCAAAAGTAAGGTATAATGCATATCTTTACGAACCTTTTACACAGCATTTCCTTCTTCTCCTGTTCGCTTAAAATATTTGTCAGTAGATAAAATATTTGCCTTAAGAAATCCATTTGGCTATACAAAACATTACACTGTGTAACCCACATCAATGTCGAAATTTATGAAAATTTATTGAATAGAAAAGTATGAACGAAAAAGGTCATTGAAAGGGTAGAGTTGAGCAAATTATTGATAGATAAATTGTGCTTAGAAAAAACTTTGTTATATATTTTTAAACAAAATTTATTCGAAAAATTTCAAAGAAATGCATTTGAAAATTACTACAAACTGCCATAAATGGTACGACTATCGTTTAATAACCAGTCAGTTTCACAGGTAGCCTTTGTTGATTATTGAAATAAACGATTCTTAATAAATCACAGATATTTTAGAGTTGTCATAATGTATGTGTCTTGAAATAGGTGGTATTTACCATCCTGCAGAAATTAGAGTTATTTAATATATGAATTTTCATTATTAGTGCAAATATAAAGTAATATAAAACTTTGACGACTTTAAGAATTTGTATAGTATTTGCAGACAACTTAATTTGCAGTTTTCTTAAAATTAACAAGTGAATCCTATCTCATACTACAAAGTGCAGCAAAAAATGCAATTTGGTTCGACAATTCGGGGTCGCGGATTTAGAAAAAGATCTTGTTCTACACACTGGTTTAGAAATGGAGCTTGTTTTACTGAGTCACATCTTAGTTACTTCTAATATACAGAATACATTTTGACAATGAGTTCTTTGAATATCTTTTGGTTTTCTCAAACGTCATTTTCAGTACATTTTCAATTATCGCCAAATAATGGTAAATCCGTTTATCTAATGTTAAATGAAACATCTATTAAAGACTTTCAATTTTACTAAATACATAAAACCACATATTTTCAAACTCAAAACTATTTTTTATTGAAACAAAAGTAATATAGAGACATAAAGCAAGACAGACAAAAAGACGAACACGGGAATATAGATGCGGAAATTGGTCCCGATTAAGAATAGGTAACGGCCATGGCTACTATAGGGTATAAAAATATCCGCACAAACTTATTATACCCTATATTTCGGAGGACAGTCCACCATTCCCATTGGCTTTCCTCCTAAAAAATACCTATAATCAAACGTGTCCTTCTATTTTAAATTATCTTCATATTATTATTAAGAAATAATGTAAAAGTACATTTATAAATATTTGTAAATATATGAATAAAAGGTGTTTCGTATGTCCCACTTGTTCACTATTATGTATGTATTTCATTTCTTGATATCATCTTTCTAGAAACCAACAAACCTTTTTTTTTTGCACAAACCGTAAACCGTTCTTTTTTTGACTCGGTTTAACCGGTTTTTAAATTTTCGGCAAAATTATGTTTAAGCTGCTGCTTTATTGAAAATGTAAGTACATTTTTCTATTTTATAAATACATTGTAACGAACTACCTGGCGGTCAAAAGCTGGGGTAACCTCAGCGGCGGTCCAGGGGTAGGTCAACAAATTATTTATTTGTGTCAGGGGTACCTTGCCAGATAAACTCAACTAGCCTAGTCAGTTCAGTGAAAACACCCACGTTTTTAATTTCAATAGTTGGTTTTAATGAATTAATAGTTCTTAAATTAACAAATAATAATAATTAGTGATATAATGATAATAAATGAAATAATCGGGTCCCCGCCGGAATTATTCCGCCGACGCTGAACCCTCGGGTTACGATGTTCGGTATGGTTTCTTCGGTCTACGCTATTTTCTGCGCAACCGTCTGCTTATTGGGCGCGTGCCGCTGTAGGTTGCGGCACGGCGTATCGGTACCGCCCGTGGTCCCTCCTCTGTCCCCGGCTCCTTTGCCGGCTCACTTGTTGCTTCTCCTCGGGCGGTCGCTACTAGGTAGTTCGGTCAATGACTCGGGTCTCTTCGGCTCGCTGCCGATCTTCGTTTGTTGTCGTCGACTCGTTGGTTGCTATTGCGACTCGTTCGTATCGTCGGCCCTCGTACGTTTTCGGACCGTGGTCGCTGCTCTTTCGCTGCTACAACTATGACTCGTTCATGCCGTCCGCAACTCGTTCGCTATTTCTGCTATGACTCGTTCAAGTCGTCGGCAACTCGTTCACCGCTGCTGATATGACTCGTTCGGACCGTCGGCAACGCGGTTGTCTTCGGCTCGTGGTCGCTGCTCGTTCGCTGCTACTGCTATGACTCGTTCATGTCGTCCGCAACTCGGTTGCCGCTGCTGCTGTAACTCGTTCGTGTCGGCTACTCGTATATCTTCGACTCGTGGCCGCTACTGCGACTCGTTCGCGCGGTTGGTAACTTGGGTGTCTTCGGCTCGTTGCCGCTGCTCGTTGACTGCTACTGCGATTCGTTCGCGCGGTCGGGTGTCTTCGGCTCGTGGCCGTTGTTCGTGGGATTACTCGTTGTAGCGTTGCGCTTAACTCGCTGGCGTGACGCGCAACTGGTGCTCCGCTAGCACTCGTCAGGTTATATGAATTACAAAATGGCGACTTACCACGAAGTGCGTGCTTTTGATTTGGCGCACCCTCGTCTGTCCGAGATTCCTCTTGTTAAATTTCCCGTTGCTTGGTTGGTTGTTCGCCTGCGTTTAACAATACTTATTACGACACGTCTCGATGTAGCTTTGCTTTAGGATATCGTGCTTTGGTCTCGGTGGTGCAGCGTGTCGACCCAAGTGGAAAGCGTTTACATATCTCCACTTGTCCGACAATCGTTGCCAAAGGATTCAACCTGAGTGTGGTCTATAAGAGTATCACTTGCCACGTACCTGTCGAATCCTTCTCTTTGCGATAGCAGGCTTTTCCTCCCAGGAAAAGCTTTCTGTACCAAAAACCACAGCGGAGATCCAACCCAACTTTCCTTCACGACGGCTACCCAAGAACTGACTTCAACTCGTTCGTCGGCTTGCTTTGTACCGTCGGCTTTTCCCAATGTTCATGCGTGACACTAGTTTCTTGCCTTCTTTGTCGCCTCGATCACTCGTTTTCGCAATTCACCACGTCGCCATTTTCGTCGTTGCTATAATTTATCGGCTGTCCCTTTGCCAGTGTTGCCCTTGGCCGGTGTTTGTTCCCTTGTCTTTCTTGTATCTGCGCTAAATGTGTGGGACAAATTTACCACAAAATTTGTCCGTCACAACATTTAATTTAAAAAATGTATCTTTTATGACCAAATCAGTAAATATTTGAAGTCCATTTGGGAAAAAACATTTAGGAAAATTTGACACGAAGTGTTGCTGAAGTCGATATTACTGGTTCAAGCAATTTAGCACTTAAAAATTTCAGAGTATTATCTTCTATCAAAATGATTTCAAACTCCGTTCAGTTTAGCTACTACTTCGAAATAAATTTATCAATTTATACAAAAAAAAATGAGAATTGACAAATTATTTCATTAAATTAACTGATTGCGAAAATATTTAAAATATGTTTCCGTTTCAAGTTTAATTAAAACTTGGACCAAACATCGGCTTAAGATACAATTTTTAGACAGTATTCTTTTTCTTAAGTATTATTTTAAAAATGGATTTTTAATCTACAAAATTTTGAACTATATTGAAATTAATATTAAAAAAAAAACGGTTTTAAAACGGTTTAAAAATTAAAACCCGAAACCGGTTTCGTTTTTTTTTTTTTAATCAACAAACCGACATCCCTAGCCTGTCCTCAGTAAAACAAGTAAAAAGTGGTCGGTTACTGGTAGGGAAATAGAAGAATTTTACTGAATAGCTTCAGTGCGGAAAGTCGGTGACATCGCTTGTGAGTTACTCGACAATGGAACAGTAATTTACATTATAATGTGTCCGTCTTTTTCCAAATTTAGAGTTGGTAGCCTTCGCTATAACACATATATTTGTGTATTATTTTTAGATTTTCCCAAATTCTAAGCCATCCTTTTATATCACTTTAATAATGGTTCACTGAAAACTTCAAAAATATTTAACAAAATGTTGTTTTGTAAGTTCTTCATTTTCATTGTGTATAATGTAACGAAACTATTAAAAATAATGTACCAAATATTCTCTGTCACTCTGCATAGTGCTTAACTTTCCTCATTTAACAGCAGCAGCGCTTAAAACTCTCAACTAAAATTAGTGAGAGTTTCATGAATTTTTTAATTTTAATATTTATCCATGCGCGCAGTACAAAGCTCTGGTTACTCCATCTTCGCTTTTTTTCAAATTTGTTTTTTTGTGTAGAATAAAAAATAGAACTGCTTTCACACATTTACCGCATATTCTCTTTGGTTTCAGTGGTTGAAAATTTTAAATGCTCTTCACATTATTATAATTTCAATTATGGTTAGGTTAGGTTATTTAAAATAAAAAAAATAAAACTTTAATTTAAATTTATTATTATTTGAAAACTTAGTAATTATAATTTAGAAGTTAAATAAAAATAAAATAAATTTGTATTGTGTGGTATTTTATGATATGAATATAACTGAATTTAATTAAAGTTTTATGAGGTTTTGTTGGATATTTCTAGCCACAAATGACAAAACCAAAAGGGCGAATTCGAAAAATTGAAAATCTTTTTATGCCAAAAGGACGAATCTTTTCGTATTTTGCGATAACGTTTTATTGGTATAAAATAAAATAGTGGCGTGAAGCAATTAATTGTTTGTTTTTGAAACACCTATCGATTGGCATCATTACACACAAAAAACGAGTTGGGAAAGTTAGGTCACATGGGGCGGATTTTTATAGTCGGTCGGGCCCGACTATGGAATACCCTACACCGTTGGTGGGGAGATTAATGTGGGATATTTAATTGCATACCTTAAAAACCCTCAGAATATTATTCATATATCAGAAATTTACGTCTTATATCCCCATAAATTAAAAAATGTATATAAAAGTATAAAAAAAACTAAAACACTTAAAATTTTGAAAGGCTAATATTTCATAGATTTGATTTTAATAATTTACGGATCAAATTTCCACTATGAAAACCCGGGAAATAACCACATATTCTTAGGTGAATTCTCATAATACGTTTTAAATTTTATACTTATATCTTGAATACTTTTCGAGTTATTAGTTCCGAAATAGTTATATAAAAGTGACTTGTATGGAAGGTGGGCGTGTCCGTTAACCGATTTGGCTCATTTTCAAACTCAATTCCTACTTTTGGCTAATTGAGACGAAATTTCATCACATTCTGATCAGTATTTCTCAAGTTATTCTGTATTCGGACAGCAAGACAGCAAGACGGCAAGACAGCAAGAGCTAAGGGGCGTTACAATATATGCACAAAGTTAATATACCCTGTACCTAATAGGTGTAGGGTATAAAAAGAATCGATGTATATATAGCAACCGATATTAATTGCATTAATTAACCAATCGCTCAATTAAATTCACTAATTTAATGAAAACATTTGCTATTCTTCGTTATATAAGCAATTGCGTTCGCTAATATGAATATTTGTACGTCAATGCAGCAAATTGTTTAGTGGATGCAGTTTTAGCAAATATATTTGCTGAAACTGCGCCGACTAATTAGCATACAGAATTGGCATACATGAATTAATTGCTTTGCACCACTATTGTAACAATAAAAAGTAAAAAATAAAAAAAACGACTTTTGGTATGACAATTATCAATTTCACGAGTAGTACTTCTTTGCCATTAATTTTTATTGATATAGGATAAAATAGTTATGTAACAGCATTAATAGTTTTTTAAGTACACCCATTTTTGTAACTTAGGAGGCGAATTTCAAATACGCGCCTACGTCAGGAGACGAATACCAATTGAAATTCAGAAATTTCCATTTGAAATTCTCATTTAAAATTCAGAAATTTCCATTTGAAATTCAGAAGTTTCCATTTGAATTTAAGAAATTTGCATTTGAAGTTCAGAAATTGCCATATGAAATTTAAAAAATTGCATTTGAAATTTAAATTTAAATTTCTGAATTTCAATTAGAGTATTCTAGAGTCTAATGAAGATCACTTTAAAAATAAAATATTTTCCTGCTTATGTTCATATCGAACAAAAAATGTAAATTTTTCAATCGAATTTGTAAATTTCACTTTAAACTGAGGACTTAAAAAGTGATTTGCAAAATCAAAATAAGAGGATGTATAGAAGGATCAATTCTGATATAAGATATGTACATACTTATATTTAATTATGAAAATCATAGATCTTATGCAATAAATAATATGTACACCTTAAAATTCATATTTTTGCGTTTGACTGGTCATAACTTTTGTCAGATAAATCCGAATATCATGTGGTTTATTTCAAAATAATAGCTGAAGTATTCTCAATTGAATACTAGAGAAATGTAATCGAAAACGCAAATCTGTAATAAGATATTTTTTGTATATTTGTTATTATCAAAAATTTGAAGCAATCTGAAAAAACTGAGTATGAGGTAGTGATTGGAATCTTGACGTCTATCGGAAAATGCTGTACAGTGTTATTTATGTAGGTATTTTCCTCTATACCTCTCAGAATCTTCACTAAAACACACAAT
The DNA here is from genome assembly GCA_951804985.1 of Dryomyza anilis. Lineage (NCBI taxonomy): Eukaryota > Metazoa > Arthropoda > Insecta > Diptera > Dryomyzidae > Dryomyza > Dryomyza anilis. Next base: position 42,289,638 of record OX638131.1, on the reverse strand, counting down.
TTTATTTAGTTTTAAGTTAACATAAGTTTTTATTTAAGTTAGATTAAGATATTAAATTAGGTATTAAGTTTAAATTATTTGTGCATAGTTTCTGTTACACATATTTTTGGCACAACATGCCTCGTCAACGGCTCGCACGCAACTCTTTTAGAGTTCGTTCGTTTCGTTTTTGTCTTAGCTTGTCTATCGTTCTTTTGTCCTGTCAGTTTTTATGTCATTGTGCATGGTTGCATTTTCTACTACTCTTTCTGTCTGCTTTTAGTTGTCATTCCGTTCTTAGTCTGTCTGCCTGGCTGCAATCCCACATTTATTTAAAAAAATCTTTATATATCAGTTCATATCTGATCGATGATCTCAATATTTATACCAAATGATAAGAAATGTAAATCTATCAATTGGTATTTCAACTTTAAAAATATTTCTCAATTTCTTTTAATAATAACCAACAAACTCGAAAATTAATATTTTCATAAAAATATATTTGGTGATTTTTAGTTCTACTACGACGATATATAGATCTGATCAGTGCATGTATAATTTTCTCAGTCCTACACTTATTCTCAAACACCCATCTGCTATAAGTTTTGCATTTATACCTTGGTAAAATTTGTAGCCGCGGTAGCTCAGTGGTTAGTGTGTTGGACTGCGAGCCGAAAGATCCCCGGTTCAAGCCTGGACTGGGGCTACAACATCTTTTCATAGAAACATTTTCTATACCGCGCTACCTCTTGGCAGTAAAGGGCAAACCTCCGAGAGTAAAAACATTGCCTATGAAAAGCTCTCACCCGCCGTTCGGATTCGGCAATAAACTGTAGGTCCCACCACTTTGAGTACAAATATAACACGCACAGCTCAAAATGGTGGGAGAGCTCGGCCTAAGTTCTTATAGAACTGTTGTGCCAAACTATTATTATTATAAAATTAAGTTAAATTCTCCATTACTACTTAACAGCAGATTAGCAATTAACTGAAATATTTTACAGAACAGTTAAAATGACCCCCATAATATATAGAAATATTTGCCTTACTCAAAGCCATCCCAAGAGCAAAATTACCCGGTTAACACAAGTCCAACTGCATGGTGCTCTTAAAGAGATTTAGTTATTTATGGAAACTTCTAATTAATTGGACACTCAACAAGATAATAAGTCACAGATGGCGATGAGTTCACACTGCCGTATATGGTATGGCAACAATAGCAGGTAAATGCAGTGATGCCACCTCCTGTATTATAATTAATGACCAAAATAATTGCAAACTATGCTTCAGAGTATTTTTTCGAGTTTTTCCCAAGCATTTAATGATGCAATTTATCGGCAAAGCTTTGCTGCTTTGCTGTGGTGACACATTTTACACATTAAACCAAAACCAATTGTAGTAGCACGAACAAAAGAGAATTTTCTGGTTATTTTAATGGGTTTGTATGATTTTGTGTAGCACAACATAGTGTATAACAAAATGTAAAATATTTATTTTATTTTTATTTAAATTTAGTTTATATATTTTATACAAATTTTACACTGCCAAATGTAAAATGCCTAAATACCGAAGCGTCCATAACTCCGTGTTTCTTCAAGTATACAACTAACATTTCTTACTTATGTGAGGGGCCATAATATCAAACGGTTTTATATATATTTTTTTTGTATATTTTCAGCATATAAACAACTTGTGTTGAAAATATTGTTACAACCACATTGCAGCACCCTTTATAGCATTTATATTTATTTTTGTTTTGTTTTATTTTATTTTAGCTCTTGGCACAATTGTAGAGCTCAACAGTTAAGTAGTTGGATATTGTTTACACCGCATATTTAAATTGGTTCTTAAACACTCTATTTTGTTGAATTTGTTGAAATAAACATACGTTTTTATATCCTACACTAAGAGTGAAAGGGTATATCAGTTTGGTACGCCGTCTGTAACACCCAGCAGGAAGCATCTCCGGTATGGAAAAGTATATATATTCTTGATCAGAGTCGAGTCGATTTACTCGATTTAGCGACGTCCGTCTGTCCGTCTGTCTGTCTGTCCGTCTGTCTGTCTGTCTGTTGAAATCCCTACTACTTTTAAAATTGAAGAGCTAGATAAATGAAACTTATAACTTAGATTACTAATATACCTACGCTGTATTGGCGAGATCGGTCCATTGTGACCCATGATCCGACCACTTATGTTCAAATACCTCATATAAAATGTACATATAAAGATCAATTTTTATGTATACGTGCTTAGGTAAACTTTTCTGGTCAAATATAAATTGACATCATGCTTAAGTACGTGATAATAATGTTTTCCGGCGAAAAGACTTGTGGTTCACAAAAAAAAAATCGAAATTCGGTACACCTACCCATTTGTAAATATGGGTATCAAATGAATGGAAATTCTTCAGCGATTGAATGTTTGTAGTTATTTTCTGGATTCGTATACCCTGGTGACCTATATATCACTTTGAATGGTAACCACACATATGTGTAGGGTATTTATAGTCGGCTTAGACCGACTATAATTATGATAAACCTAACTATCATAATTACACCTACTTTAAAATTTCCCATGTGATCTAACATTCTCAACTGGTTAGTACATTAAGAAAAATGCACACACACAATTACATAAATTGTTATAATCTAAATGAAAATACTGAATAAAAAACATAATACAAATAAAATTAAATATGAATAGTATATAATTATTTTAAATTGTAATTTTTGATTATAAATTTTATTTCTGCACAATTGTATTTGAAGTTACCTCTACAAAATATGCAGTACTCTACAGTATTGAGTGCATTTTGAAATGGCAGTCTACTATATTAAAGTGAACTCTCCTCCAGCGACTTCACTTCACTGCAGTATTTGTTTCGTTGGTGTCAATTAGTGTCAACATTTTTTTTTCAAGACATTTAATGTTTTGAAAAACAAAACCAAATGATACTACTGTCGCTGAAAATGCAACGAGTACAGTGAGTACAGCGAGTGAGCGCAACGAGTAACGAGTGAGAAGACGAACTTTGAAAACAACAACAAATCTGCCGCACGCATTTGACTGCAGTATTGTTGTTGTTGGCATTTATGTGTTTATAAAAAATACAACAAACATTATTTTTTCAAAAAAAAAAAAAAATTGTTAAAAAATGTCTATATGACAAAACAGGACATTGGTCGAAAAAAAAATTATTTTTTGTTGAAAATTATTAAATAATGAAAAAAATGTAGTTCGATAAATAAAAAACTTAATTTAAAATATTATATGAATTGTATATATATTAATATTTTTATTAAACAGGCCGATTCAGTGAAAATTATTTTAATTTCTATACAAATATCAGAACATTAAAACTATGAAACAAAGATTCTTATATATAAATTTAGTACAGTGTTTCTAAACAAAGGTCTTAATTCTAATACCCCCACTCGACTTGTATTTATACAAATCGCAAACCTATTTGTTTAGAAAAGTATTTATGTTTATCCAAACAAACTGGTTTTGTAAAAAAATCTGCCAACATGTGATTAGTCGATATTCCGCAAAACGTCACATCATTATTTCTTTTCCCTTATGAAATGATGCCGGATATGAATGTGTTTCGAACGTGGATTATATGCATCATTTGAAGCCAAAGGCATTGCACTTTGGTTGTCACAGTAAATCTTACTTGGTTCATCAGACTTAAAGTTCACGTTCATCTCCTTTTCAATCGCTCGTAACCAAATCAAATCCTGCGTAGCTGCTGATAGAGCCATGTATTTAGCTTCGGTCGTGGACAAAACGACAGTAGGCTGACGTTTGCTATTCCATGAAATTGCACCACCATGAAGTAGATTTATATAACCTGTCACCGATCAGCGCTCTTCTGCATCGTTTGCCCAATCAGAATCAGAATAAGTCACGATATCTTGAGTTCCTTTTGTAGAAAATGCCAACTTCACTCCAGCTGTTCCCTTCAAGTATCGAAAAACTCGCTTCACAGCCATCCAGTGTCTTCTGCCAGGATTTTTATTAAACCTGCTCATAAAATTAACTGATTGACAAATATCAGGACGTGAGCATTGCGCTGCAAACAATAAGCTGCCAAAAGCCTGCTGATATGGCACATCTTTTATCGATTCGTCAATTGCGTCTTCTTTCTCAAATTTTTGGTTCAAGTCCATTGGAGTTGATTTGGGATTGCAATTTTCCATGTTGTATCTTCGTAGCATGCCTTGGATGTAGTCTTCTTGATCCAGATAAATGTTGTCATCATCACCAGTGATCCGCATGCCTAAACAATGCTTAGCTTTTACAAGAAATTTCAATATTTCAGTATTTGAATTTTTATTGCACATCCTTATAGACCTCTTCGCTACAACTACGTCTTGTTTGTGTTTTCTTTTGACACTACTTGTGCTTTGTTGTTGTGAGCAACACAATCATTTGATTTTCAAGCATTGAGTCGACAAAAGTAAATGTTTTGAAAAAAAAATTAAAGTCTTTAATTAGTTTTAAAATGCATTTATGCGATGTCTGTACATATATTGAACAATTTTTTTTTAATTTTTTTTAAATTGTATTTTCATATCAATTATAAAAAATATAGTATTGTGTAGTACTTATTAGACTTACCAAATATACATTTAAAATTAATCCAATTGACAAATTTACTTAGTAAAAACAATTTTTTTCTGAGTGTGTATTATTTTTATGTTTAGTGCAAAAAGTGTTCTTTCCTAAAAGCAAACGTGCATTAAATACTATCAGAGTCATAGCAAAAAATGTAATAAATATTAAAAAAGGATACAAATTGTGCGTGAAAATGTTATAGCAATAGTTAATGGTGCATGTAAGACTTTTTGTCATTAGTATTTTTCAGAATAAAATATTGTTTGTGTGTTTTCGAAACATATTTGGGTATTTTATCAATTACTGACATTAAAAATGTAAAAAAAAAAAAATAATATAAGAAAATTTAATATATTTTTTTCAATATTATGCAAGATAGCAATATAATTTTTTGGGTGAATAATAAATTTGAATTGATGATATATGAGAATTTTAATTGATTCTTCACTTTTGTGTTTTACTTTATTTTTGTGTCTTTGCTTTTATTGCGCTTTTCCTTTTGTTTGTGAGTTTTAGATTTTTAACTTTTTGTGTTTTGTTTTTGAAATTGTGTTTTTGGTCTCTTTTTTTCTTTTATTTTTGTGTATTTGCTTTTGTTCTTGTCTCTTTGCTTTTATTTGAGCTTTCTGATTTTTTTTTTGTACTTTTTATGTTTTTGACTTTGTTGGTTTTATGTTTTTTCTTTTGTTTTGTGCATTTGTTTTTGATTATGTGTTTGTATTTTTGCTGTTGGTTTTATTTGTTTTGTGTTTTTGATTTTGGTTTCGTGTTTTATTTTTGCTTTTGTGTTTTCATCTTTTATTTTTGTGTGTTTGCTTTTCTTCTTGTGTTTTTGTTTTAAGTCTTTTTGTTTCACATTTGTTTTTTCTTTTGTTTTTGAATTTGTATTTGGTTTTTATTTTTTGGTTTTACTTTTGTGTTTGTTTGCTTTTTTTCTTGTTATTCTGCTCTTGATTTTGTATTTTTATTTTGATTTTTGTTCTTTGTTTTTGCTTTTTTGCTATTGCATTTGTTTTTGCGTTTGCGTTTGTGTTTATGTATTTTTTCTTGTATTTTGCCTTGGTTTATTTTTTGTTTTTGCTTTTGGTGTTGTTTTTATGTTTTTGTTTTTCTTTTGTGTTTTGCTATGGTTTTTTTGTTTTTTTGCTTTTTTGTTAGTGTTTTTGTTCGTGATTTTAAAAAATGAAGGTAGTATATAAAAACTAATAATAAGAAAACTAGAACTGTTTTAGTACTTTGAACAAAATAAATTTACCCAAGTAACCACATTGTGGCAACTTAAGTGGTAACCACACTATTGCCATTAAATTGTTTGTTCCAAATCATGCGAAATATACTTATTTGCCACCAAATTGCCAGCCAAATAGCCCCGGTGCGAGACTTAGTTGTCACACATTTTGGTCCATTAAAGTTTCGGTTCACATATTTGAACTTGAACTGTAATTTATGTGTAGATTAAAGATAAAAATAATAAGAATTCTACACTGTGCCATAAACGTGAATCTTTGTCTTGTAATAAAACAACACATAATGTCAACAATATGCATGGCATAATAATAGATGTTTTTACAAACAGAGTTTTGGAAAAATTTCAACTCAAATTTAACTCACGATTTAAGTTTGGGGGTTAAACTGTTTATCCTACACCCTCTAATTTTTACGTGCACCCAAAAAAAATTCAATTCGTGAAAATGTATTAAAACGTTCCATACATGTTCGCTTTGGAACTAAACATTATCAGTTTGCAACACTGGTGTCAGAAGTAACTTATATGGCACTGTATTTTGTGGCAATTGTCGACCGATGGTTGCTTGGGTAATGACATTATATCGTCACTATCACGACAAAGGGGCGAATGTGTAAGTTTTGACATTTGCCTTTTTTACATTTTTTTTTACATGTAGTTTTTCCTCAAGTATACTGTCCAAAAATCGTGTGTAATTTTGCTGGATTTTCCTAGCCACAAAAGACAAAACCAAAAAGACGAATTCGAAAAATTGAAAATGTTGTCATGCCAAAAGGGCGAATCTTTTTATACCCTACACTAAGAGTGAAAGGGTATATTCAGTTTGGTACGCCGTTTGTAACACCCAGAAGGAAGCATCTCCGGTATGGAAAAGTATATATATTCTTGATCAGCATGACCTCCTGAGTCGATTTAGTGATGTCCGTTTGTCCGTCTGTCTGTCTGCCTTACTACTTTTAAAATTGAAGAGCTAGATAAATGAAACTTTTAACTTAGATTACTAATGTACCTACGCTGTATGTGCGAAAAAAGCGAGATCGGTCCATTGTGACCTATGATCCGACCACTTATGTTCAAATACCTCATATAAAATATACATATAAAGATCAATTTTTATGTATACGTGCTTAGGTAAACTTTTTTAGTCAAATATATATTGATATCATGTTCAAATACATGATAATAATGTTTTCCGGCGAAAAGACTTGTGGTTCACAAAAAACAAAATCGAAATCCGGTACACCTACCCATTTGTAAATATGGGTATCAAATGAATGGAAATTCTTCAGCGATTGAATGTTTGTAGTTATTTTCAGGATTCGTATACCATGGTGACCTATATATCACTTTGAACGGTAACCACACATATTTGTAGGGTATTTGTAGTCGGCTTAGACCGACTATAATTTTGTTAATCCTAACTATCATAATTACACCTACTTTAAAATTTCCCATGTGATCTAACCTTCCCAACTGGTTTTTTTTTGCCATAACTTTTTATTAGTATAAGATAAAATAGTGGTGAATGGGTATTAATTTTTTGTTTTTAAAGCACCTATTGATCATCATGATTGCTTTAAAAACATTTAATTATTGCCTTTGTATCACTATTTTATCCTGCAGCAATAAAGTGTTATAACAAAAAACGAAAATATTCGTCCTTCGGCATGACAAAATTTTCAATGTTTCCAATTTCTTCGTTTTTTTAGCTATAACTCTTTATTGGTAAAAGATAAAATAGTGGTATAAAGGTATTAATTGTTTGTTTTTAAAGCACCTATCAATTCGCAACATTATTTAAAAATAATTTGCAAAAAAATGTTCCTGCAGATAACCAACGCCAAATTAATGTTTGTTTAAATAATGATGCTAATCGATAGGTGCTTTAAAAATAAACAATTAATTCCTTTACATTACTATTTGATCTTGCGCTAATAAAATGTTATAGCATAAAAATCAGAAATATTTTCGTTTTGGTCAGGATATAACCTCTCAAAATCCGTATTCATAATTCAGTAAGTTGTCCAAATCCAAAAATATTTTATAAACGTTATAATAATAGATAAATAAGCAAAATAACAGAAAAAATTGAAAAAAAACTATGTTTTACTAATTTTTAAAGCACTTCAAACTTTGAAATTTGATTTTCCAACATTTTTAAAAATGCACATTTACCCCTTTGGCATGACAGTGACGATATAAATAATGTCATTTACAAAACATTCTTTTATGATTCCCTGAATATGTATAACAATTTATTGCTCAAACTGAATGTCTTAACAAAATTTAAATGTACTCAGAAAATCAACTTCGGCATCTAAATATTTCAAATTAACTACGTGACGTATGAGCAATATTTAATGCAAATTTAATAAAATTGATGCTGCCAAGCAGACAATTGCATCTACATCATTGCAACATTGTTAATTAAATTCAAAGCAAATACAGCACCAATTAAACATTATTAAATGCATAAATTATTTCAACATCTCTGCAGATGTTTTTCAACACCATTGCAACATAGTGTTGAATGTTGTGTCGGCAACAATAAACGTGCACAGCCTACAAACTATTCATAGAATACAATCAGATGTTGTTCTCTTTGCTGCCGGCACAGTTTCAGTTGCCGCAATGTTTGTCGTTGTTGTGTTGTTTCTGTTTGTAATTGCTGCCCTTGCTGCTGTCCGCTATTATGCGCCTATTTGGGTCAGCAGCCATGAAAGGGATTAAATTACTCGCCACGCAGCAACCCAGCCAGGTTTTAATGACTCGTCACAAGTTGCGAGTTAAATGAGACGGCGCGTCGTCTGCATTTTGGCGCATGTTGTTGTTCGTTTAGTGGCAACATGCCACACGCAACATGGCCAAATGCATTTAATGTTGCAGGCACAAATGTGCCAAATGCATGCTGCGAACTAATGTTGCGTATACGCCGTGGGGGCACAAGTGTCTGCGATTTGTTGCGAGACAAAAACGTGGGCAAGACAGAATATAAACCATTGAAATTCTTTAATAAAAAAATAAATTCAACAAGAGATAACAAAATTACACTGTGAACTGCTTTATGTTCATGACCTGTGCGTGACTTGGACCCGTCTTAATATCTATACAAAACCCTCGTGTCATAGAAATCCAAATACCATAGAACTGACACTCGCCGTTCTTTTGCTAAATATTTCGCTTCATGCTCTAAAACCCGGTTCGATGTGATGTGATTAACAGCCTTTTATGGCACATCGTTAAATGTAGCAGCCAACGAACACAAACATAAATCAACAGCACATAACTTTGTTATTTAATTTACACAACAATATGTGTGATGCATTTATGAAAGGGTGTATGTGTATCTGTATGTCTGTGCGTGTCTCTGTGCAATTTAAGCCCTTGCTGCTGGTGCACATTTCAAGTTGTTGCAATATGTTGGCAACAATACAAAAAATAAATTTCATCGATTTGCATTTGTGTCGACAGGAAGTAATAAAATTTCTACCGATTTACGTATATTTTTATGTATTCACATGTAACTTTATAATATGCTAAAGTGACACAAATGTAAAATTTTTTATTTAACAAAATTAAAATTATTTAAATATTTGTTTATAACTAAATGTGTAGTCGAAAAAATATATTTTTATTATATTAGGCCATTCAATTGTACGATAAAAAAACCTTCTCATTTGATAAATAAAAAAAGATAGATATATTTTTATTATTTTTATTATATATTTTTATTAGATTAGGCCATTCAATCATACGATAAAAAAACCTTCTCATTTGATAAATAAAAAAAGATAGATATATTTTTAAAATGCAGAGTATAGATCTTATAGTCCTCTATGTATGTAGAAAATAACTTTTGCAATAGGTTCTATATCTTTTATATTTTACGATATTTGATATTTGTTTTTCTATGAAAAAGTATTGTTGTCCCCAGTCCAGATTTTAACATGGGACCTTACCGCTCTCAGTTCAACGCACTAATCTCTAAGCAACGGGCGCTTTTTTATAAATAATGTGTAGTAGTTTTATTACTTTGTTATTTTTTTTTTTAGAAGCCTTTGAATTTATAATAATTTTAATAAACTGAAAATTTGTAAATGAGTGATTAAAAAAAATAAAATGTCGCAAACATTTTACAAATGCATGATTTATTATAATACTAAAGAATTCATTATTCCTAAGATATTTAAATTACTTCGTGGATCAATTGTAATCGCTTTGTTATCTTCGAGATGGTTTGCTAAAATTTGAAAAAACGCATTATTTTTCGATAGGAGGGTTGCATTGCACGTGCTGATTTACCTATGCTAGCTTTTAGGGGAGTGAGGGGTGGGATTTTGTACCACTATCGAGTTAACAATTACTAAATTAATTCACGTTTTTACAAAAAAATAAAAATTTAATAAAAAATATAAATATAAGTATATTCTGAATATACAAAACTATTAATGTATTCTATGAATTTTATATATATATATTTTTTATAATTTAATGATGGTTAATTGTAAATGAATAGAAAAGTAATGAATGGTTACTCTCTCTGTCTCTAAAGTATATTTTAATTGGTATGTCACACGCCTCTCTTTTGGCATTTGTGCCCCGTAGTCAAAGAAAATAAACGAAACTCTCATGCTATAATATGTTTTCTCCCATGTAAGAGGTACGAAATCAATGAAATTGATTTCTAGCAGGAGAGTTGGTAATAATGTATGTTTAAATTTTGTAGTTGCTTTACAGGGGTATTTTACTATAATATTTTTTTTTCTTTGTGGTTTTACTCACGTTTTACTCCTATTTGTCTCCAACGATGAAAGGCCTCTCGTAGAAGTGATGAATGAAGGAAATGAATGAATGGATGCTCGACGAATGTAAAGCAATTATAAAGAATTAAAGATAATAGTGTTGTAAAGTGCTGTATGTACGTAGTGTTTTAAGTTTAAGTCTTATGTAAAATTAAATTATAAATTTTAATTATGGTAACCAAATATTATTTAACATTAAATAATTTTTAAAGATTATTTTTTGTTTGAATATTATAACTATTATTTGTTTCAATAAAAAAAAGTATTCAAAAATATATTTTAAGCAAGGATTGAAAGCTAAACGAATAACGGTATCGATTTTGGTTTCGGTTTTTTCCGCGTTTATGTTTCGGTTACGGTTTCGGTTTTAAGTTACGGTTTCGGTTTTGATTTCGGTTCTTGTATAAATTTTCTTTTTTTCATATTTTTGAAATAATTTAACATTATTTATATGGTGCTCAGTTATGTTCAATTTATGATATTGGGGTAATGTGGGAAACGTAATTTAAACAATGTTTAGTAAAAATATTGTGTTATATAAATTATTTAATTGATTTCGCCACGAAAAACATTTAATTTAAAATTTCGTGACCACAAATCAATGAATAGCAACATTTTGACTTCACCTGAGATATGATCTAAATTGCAAAGAAAAAGAATTTTATACAATTTCCATCTATAAATTCCAAAGAAATTAAATTTCAACAATTCAGTGAACTGCAATATGTTATCTTGTTCTTGCACGCTGAGTTTTGCACTTGTTCTTGCATAGTTACATATGATCTTGGTCTTGTTCTTGCAATACCTTTCTTGCTCTTGCTTGCAAGAATCTTGCAAAATTTTACTTTTTAAATTAATTAAAATATCGAAGACAAATATCTTAAACTGCATATTAATTATGAAAACGAATAGAATTTGAACACTAATTGTATTTAAGTTACCTATTTTCCATAGTTTCAATTTTTTCAACAAAAATAAATTATTTTACTAACAAAAAAAAAATCCAATAACATCAAAATTTGAATTATATTTTAAAAAGATTTAACTAATAAAAAATAATTGTATAAATCAAGTGATGTTGACGAGACAATTCAAAATCTCAAGGTCGTAATAAAATGAACATATACGTTCATAATAGATATAAGGAATATTTCTGTTTTCGTCAGAGATTAAATCCGTATGCTACACGTACCGTATGTCAAGAGAACACAAATAATATCTTGCAGGGTAACATTTTTCTTTGCGAACACACACTCAAACGCTACAAAGCGAACATTAACAGAAAGAAGAAAATACAACAATAACGAATAACGGTACATACACACTTTCACAACAACAACTCTTCGTTGCTATCCTGTATCATCGCATGGCAACAAACAGACGCATGACACCAGATAGACGCATGGCAACGGACAGACGCATGACAACAGACAGTCGCATGGCACCACACTACATGTATGTATCTGTACAGCAATCTACAACGAGTTTTCTTTGTGGTACAAAAACTTTCCCGCCAAAAATTCTATCAAAAGCTTGAATGCTGCTTTATTCGCATTTTTTGTTGTTGTTGCACTTTCAATCGAATCAGCGGATTTGTGAAAAGAAAAATAAAAAGCAATATTAGCTAAATCAGTACATTGTGAAAATGTTCATATATTATTTTTTTTTTTTTGTTTTGTTTTTATAAGTTAAATGAAATAATGCGCAAAGAACTTAACTTATGAAAAACTTCATAATTTTACAATTACCAAAAAAACTATGTATAAAAGTAAAACAAAAACCAGTTGGGAAGGTTAGATCACATGGGAAATTTTAAAGTACGTGTAATTATGATAGTTAGGATTATCAAAATTATAGTCGGTCTAAGCCGACTATAAATACCCTACACATATGTGTGGTTACCATTCAAAGTGATATATAGGTCACCAGGGTATACGAATCCTGAAAATAACTACAAACATTCAATCGCTGAAGAATTTCCATTCATTTGATACCCATATTTACAAATGGGTAGGTGTACCGAATTTCGATTTTTTTTTTGTGAACCACAAGTCTTTTCGCCGGAAAACATTAATATCATGTGTCATGAACCAGCGGCAACCAACATCATTTAAAATGGTTGGCAACGTCATGATTGTCAAGGCAAGATAGGGACAGTAATAAGTTTAATCGTTGTTTTTTATTTATGTCAAATTTATATGTATAAGGATTGCAAAAAATGTGTGTGGAATGGCGGGCCGCCTTTTTTTTCGTGCGAGCCTTTGACCAGCAAACATCTAGTAGGTTAAAACTTATTTTAAGAATAATTAATCAATTTGTTCATTATAGAGAATAAATTACTTAAAATCATTTTGATTGAGTTTTTTGTTCAACGCTGGTCGGCACGAAAGCCGTAAACGACATCATGTATTTGAGCATGATGTCAATATATATTTGACCAAAAAAGTTTACCTAAGCACGTATACATAAAAATTGATCTTTATATGTACATTTTATATGAGGTATTTGAACATAAGTGGTCGGATCATAGGTCACAATGGACCGATCTCGCCAATTTCGCACATACAGCGTATTTAAATTAGTAATCTAAGTTATATGTTTCATTTATCTAGCTCTTAAATTTTAAAAGTAGTAGGGATTTCAACAGACAGAGATTTAGGGATTTCAACAGACGGAGATGCTTCCTTCTGGGTGTTACAAACGGCATACCAAACTGAATATACCCTTTCACTCTTAGTGTTGGGTATAATAATAATGTGCTCAATTCATATGCACAATCGATGTACGAACTTGTGTAGCGAAGTAAAGAGATGAAGCACTTTTGAACCTTTTTACCGCTTCAAAAATGCTTTACAGACCTTAGTTTTAAGATGCATATATTTTATAGCCTTGCTGATGTTTTGAGTTTCTATTGTTTTGTTGTTAATTCGATTATTGAAACAAAAAACAAATTTTAGACCAAAGACGGTTGTAATGGAAATATCGTTTCTCAAAAAACAACATGTGAATTATTGTACAACCAAAAATGTTTATTTTGAGATTTCCAAATTTTATTAAATGACATTTTACTTAAGATCTTCTATATAAAATAAAATATGTTTTTCTGTTTCTTTTTATAATTTTTAAAAACCGTTTTAAACCGGTGTAAAACCGAAACATTTTATATCGGTTTTGGATATCGGTTTATTCCTGATTTTCAAATAACGGTTTCGGTTACGGTTTCGGTTTTAAAAATGAAACGGTTTTAAACGGATATCGGTTTCGATTTCGGTTACGGTTTCAATCCTTGATTTTAAGTTAAGTTAGATGTAAGATTATTTTAAGTAATTCTCTAGTTTAGATAGAGCTTAGTTTTAAGAATAGAAAAAAAATATATTTATTTGTAAATTAAGTTTTGTTTTAAGTTAGATTTAAGAGTATTGTATGTAGTTTTCTAGATTTGCTAGAGTTTTTGTTAAAAATACAAAATTTTCGAAAGTTTATAATTAAATTTTTGTTTCTGAATTTGATTTTAGTTAGTTTTAAGTGTATGTTGTTTTCTAGATTATCTAGAGCTTAAGTTATAAAAAAAGATTTTATTATTTTACTAGTTTTTTTGTTTTTGATTTTGATTATAATGGCAGTTTCCTAGATTTGCTTGAGATATCTGCTAGGAATTCTGGTTTAGTTGCATAATAATGTTGTCGTTGTTGTAAATTCAGTGGTAGTTTATCTGTGTTAAAATTTAATATGTTAAGAATGAAAACTTGTATTTTTTTAGAAAATTCTAAACTTTACCTGCTTGGCATGGCAACTTATTATAAGTAATCTGTTTCAATTACAAAAATAAACGTGATGTGGGTTAAATTGATTCACATAACATGAGTTTATGTTGGTCCATGTGACCTTTGGAGGTTATCTCACTTCTGATGTACGTGATCATGGATTTTCTTTTATGTAATCTATTGATCAATTGCAACTATTTTAATGATTTATTAATCTTTTTCTTTTTAAATCACAATAATTTAATTTGATTTACCTTAATGAAATAACTAAAGTATGTACCAACCACCAAAATTATAATTTGGGGTACAGCTGATGCTGCACATGGACGAAGATTTATATTAAACACTAAATTAGTTTGACTTTAATTTGTCTTCAACTCGTGTACTATATTCTATATAATAAATCAATATAGAATATAGTACACGATTACAAGTGTTACTATTGACAATGCAGAAATCAAATGAAGGAGAAATTATTTTCAAGACTATAGTTTTATGCTCAAAGTCGAAAATAGCGGTACGGTAAAATAGTGGGGTTATTGTATATCGAACTTCGAAAAGTGCTACCAATTGAATGATGGTGATGTGAGAACTTGGACAAAAAAATGAATAATTTATTAGGTTTGAATTAAAATACCCAATTTAGAAAATTTAATATTACACAATATAAAGACACGTAATATACGCAGATACTCTACAATAAATATATTTCATAACTTTACGAAAGTTCATTCGTACTATGTAGCAACAAATAAACGTTACATACCGAATGTCAGTTGGAGCATCAACGGTAAACAATTTTTACCAAAAATACATGAATTTGTTGTAGTTCTTTAAAGTAAAATTTATCGTTTAACAATTTATTTATTAATTTTAATTATTTATAAAATACTCATTTTGAAAGCCAGTAAAATGTCTATAAAATAAATACATATGTATTTGAAATATGTCCAAAAGTAAATGTATTTGTTTTCCCTACACTGTTGTAGTTATTTTTTGTAAATTAACATATATTTACTGCATTTCAAAACTTAACAACATTCTACTTGCAATACTTGAGAAAGTGTATAACAAATCTATTTTCCTAATGTTATTTTCTTGAAGCATAACTAAATTCGTAACCTCTGTCATCGTCATCATGATCATCATCAGTTCTGATGGCACACAAACATAGCATTCACTTGTACGAAATATTACGATGGTTCTGAGAATGTCAAATGTCGAAGTTTTGTGCAAAACACAATGCAATTCTACGAGTAACAATTTGTTTTTGTTTCCTTTTTAAAATAAATATGAGTAATGAAAATTTCGCAGAGTATTATCGAAATATTGACAATTTTTCCAAAACCATGAGGTAGTTCTTGTCTGGTCTATTTTATAATATATCTCAATTCTGTGGCTTCATTTTACAACTTAGGTCTTTTTTCATTTGGGATTTTTTGTAAACCATATTATAGGGTTCATGTCCAAACTTAATTTTCTAAATAATTACATCGTATTTGAAGTTACAGTTGTGTCACTATATAATTCAATTTTTTTTATATAAATATGTTACACATTCGTCTGTCTGTCTCCATGTGTGAATGGGCTCAGCGTCCTCATCCGTCGCGGCGGGGCATGGTTTGAGCTGCATTCTGATGAAATGCAAATATTTCCGTTGCCATAAAAAAAATCTGAATATTTTTTCAAGCGTTATTTTTAACATTTTCGATTGTAACTTGAAATTGTTTGTACAACAGGATCTGTGTCGGTCTGGTCTATGTTTGTGAATGTGAGTGGATGAATGTGCTGCCGGGGCGAAGGTGTGAGGGAAAAGTGCTTAAAAAATAATATTTGAATAGCGTAAGAAAAATAAAGATTAAAACCTAAATGTATTTGAAATACAAATGTTGCATGGGAATTTATTGATCGATTTAATGCTAAAATTAAAAACTAAGCCATACAGATAACGTTGTATTAAAAAACAATTTTTGAAATATTTAGATTTAAATTCTAATTTTAAGTATTTTGATGAACATAAAAATTGTTGTCGTCTTGTTTTATAACTTTGTAGTCAATTTTTAAAATTGTTATTTTATTCATATTCAATATTTATTTAAATTACATTATTAATAAATATAGAGAAATCAAAAATGTCGTGTAAAGCATTATTATGATTTCAAAGACAATTCATTGTTATAAAAAACAATAATTTTGCTTTAGCAGTTACAAAGAAATTCGCCTGTGAACTAACCCAGTCGGAAAATGATTTCTAGTCTAGAAAGTTCTAGTTCTAAAGCTACTACAACATAAACTAGGGAAAATTATCTAGTTCAAGAACTGGCTCAAAGTATTGTAGAATGTAGTCAGTTGGAAAAAAACTCTGTATCAAAATGCTCTAGTTCTGAATCTGGTTCAAAGTAATATGGAACAGAGTCAGTGGGAAACAAATTGTCTTTGTCTTTTATACATTCTACTAAGTCGAATTTGTGCATAACGAAATACAATTCTTGAGAAATAACGGTATTTAGAATCAAGAGCACGTGAGCAACAACTTTCGTTCAATGTTTCCTTAGTTTGCTATTCACATTGTTCGGGTGCAGATGTATTATTTAATGTGTGCAATTTAAAGAAAAATAAATAAAGAAATAAATAAATAAATAAATAAATAAATAAATAATACAATTTATTACAAATATTTAATGTTGCTGTTCATTGGTTTGTTGCCACGATTTATTTTTTTTTTCTTGATTAAACCAATTAAATAATTCATTAACGAAATAATTTCACTAAAATTACAGCAAACAATTTGAATTACGTTTTCCACTTTACCCCAAAAAATGTTTTCCATATTGACCCAATATTGCAATTTTGATATAACTTAGCACCATTTAAGAAATGTTAAATTATATGCAAAACCTATTTGTTTATCAAAAGATCATTTTAAAGCAGGAGTAGAAACCGGAACTATAAAAATAACTTCTGACAATCGTTCCGATATTGTTTCGTTCCGGAACGAACGAAAAGCAAAAGTTCCCAGCGCAAACGTTTCAGTCGGAACTTATTGCTGTGAGGGTTACCTTAGAAAAATAAAATAATAATAATTATGGCGTTAAAATTTTAGTGCCGCAGAGTATTATTAATCATAATTAGAACATGTCGTATTTTTTTTACGATATTTTACAGGCAGCCACCTATGTATTGGATGCGACATGAAACTCGCTGTGCGAACAGACTCACGTAAATGTACGAAAATAAAACACTGTCGAATTTTCGACTTGATATACGCTATGTCCGGTTCGACAAATTTTCGACCTTTACTTTGACATTGACCATCGAGTTGTTCGTAACCTTATCGCAGTGAAATTTTGCCTTGTATCCAAAAACATAAAAGTGATCGGCAATAAAATACACTTTTAAAGTGCTAATTAGTGATCAGCCGCACTATTTTCTAGTGTTGTAAAATCGTAAATCGTGAAAATCGAAAAAATCTATAAAAACCACGCGTTCTGAGACTCGTTCCGGACAAGTGGGCACTATCGCTCGATCTGAGTTCTACTTGTCAAACACCTGTATATGAAAAGTCCAAACGCGCTGTGGTCACACGGCGTTGGATCAAACTAAAGTCTTCGAATCACTACTCCCATATTGCACGTTGTATTCGATCGCGGTAAGAATTGTACCCATCCAATCATAACCATATCACATGGTATTTATGAATCTTAATATAGCCTATCTTAAATTCCACATTTAAATAGTGAGGAGGCACGAGCCGTAGTTTAGACCACCTTGGCTTTGAGAACGCTTTGAGAACGCACTATTATAACCAAAATTGGGCAAGGTTTCGAAACATCAGCTGAGCTCCTACACAGAAAGTTGATCTAGGTACTGTCAGAGTTTTTTTTTTGGCTAATACAGAATCCTCTACGAGGTAAGCACCCTAAAATTATTAAATTCATTGATGTTCATTGAAAACTTATTATACAGGGTTTTTGTACTAGTACTCATCGTCTACTTCATGAGTTCCCAACAAGAAAAACAAACGGATCAGTTAACATTTTTCAATAGTACAACAAAATTTATATTTCAACAATTTACTTTTTTGGATGAATCTGTTTCTGTGGACCTAGATACGCATCCATGTGCGTCATTGGAACTTTTTTGGGTGAATCGGTTCCTGTGGTCAACATACATTTGCCCTTATTTGTCTTACTTTTACTATACCATGTATTGAAAATTCGTTCTCTATTATATATTTCACAAAATGTATTGATTTTTTGATTTTTTGCTTTTATTTGCATTCATATGCTTTTGGACGTGAATCAAATACATACGTATTTATTTTAAAGACATTTTTTGTTATTTTTAATGCAGTATTTTTTTCGGTGTACGAATTTATCTTCACTTGTTCTCCAAATGCAATAAAAATGTATAAATTTGTTGGATGGAAAAGTTTATGCTATTTGAAGGGGCACCTGATATTTTTTAAAGTGCAAAAACATGTTCACGAATTTCGATGTTCGTCATTATTCATGTCCCCTACTTTACCCCATGTTCTCCTATTGAATTATAAGAAAAAATAATTTAATAAATTATTTTATTTGGATTTAATAAGGATTGATTTTTCTTAATTGTAATAAAGTAATGACTTCAAAGTCCAATAAATAGTACACTCAGAAAAAATACAATAAAATCAATATTTTAAAATTAGTCAACAGAATAAATTATTATTTTAATAGGTAAATCCCATTAAATAATACAAAATACTATTAAATTGTCATTGTGTTTATAAGAAAAATATTTAATTTTGGTATACTATTGAATCAATAACTGTCATATTGACCAATTTAATAGAATTTTTTCGAGTGTATAACAATAAACAAATTTGCTCTATTAATTTCTAAAATAAATTTATTTTTCACGATCATGCCATAATCACATTTTAACTTTTATACCTGCATTAGATAAGCATTCAATTGGTACTTTGAAACCAAATGAAAAATTTGATTTACCTACAAAAGTAAATTTATTTGTTTTTACTACATTGAAATAGCTATATGGTGAAAAATTATATAAATTTAGTGAATTTATATAATAAATTCTGCTAAATTTGCATTACTACACCTGCATTCGACTTTACTACAATCTGTATTTATTTAATTATAAGCAAAATGTAAAAATAACCTAATATGCATTTATTATACCCTCATAGGTGTAGGTACAGGGTATATTGAGTTTGTAAATATATTGTAACGCCCCTTAGGAGGCGTTATTGGCATCTATAGCCGACTATGTTTAGCCATGTCCGTCTGGATGACCGTCTGTATGTATGTCCGAAACCATGATAACTTAAAAAATACTTGTCAGGAAACCATGAGGTTTTCTTTCAATATGTTAGTACTGACTTTGGACATTTTTTTTCACAAATTAACAAACACTCAGGGGATGCGTTGGTTAATTTTCAATGCCTAGTGTTGATCGTAGAAAATGATTAAAAGTTAGATGAAGAAAGGAATGGAGGAAAGATGGAGCTGTAGCATCAAACTATTATTATTATTTCTTCGTTCATTTCATAAAAAAATTGTTTTAGGGTTGAGATGTATCTGCTACATCCATTGATAAACAGAGTGTTTTTAAAATTGATTTTGTAAAAATCAATCCGAGAGGATTAAAAGATTAAATGATTTTTCTCATTATTAAAAAAAAAATAATATAACTTTTTACTAAAATTTAGTTTTTCAGATAATATTTTTAAAATTTGCTGACACTGACCACTCTGTACAACAGTATGTCCTCTCTTCTTTATTTTTCTCAACAATTGAACTGTTTTTATTTCTCTCGATGGAGTGCGTTACACTCAACGTCTTTCATTTCAATCATTCGATTGCTTTTGATGTTCCTACAAAACTTGCTAGCTGCAATTGTGGCTAAGTAGTTCGTTCGGTCAGCAGGAACCGGAGGTTCTTTTGCCAGACGTCAGTGCTGCTATGTATGTCTTTCTGAAATGTCCTTTGAATGATATTTGTACACTTTTGTTGCATGGCAAGTATTTTGTGGTGACTGTCATTGTGGCAGAGTCTGGTGGCAGGAAATTCGTTGTCTGTCAATGTTGTTGCAACATTTTATTGGCTCACCTGCAATTTTACAGCCAATTTGTTTTTCTTGTTTATTGGTTTGCCGTATTCGATTATTTTTTAGTTTAATGCAATTATTGGATAGACTTTACTTAGTGAATTGGAATATATGTAGTTTATATGAAGTTGAAGTTTACTTAAGTTGTACAGGGTTTATTTAAAATTCACTACCTTTATGTATTTGTTTTAAAAAATTAGTTCTACTACATTTTCTTTAGTATTTAAATACATTTTCTTTAATTTGCAGATTTTATTACACAATGTATGTATTTAAAATTCGTTTTCCACATATTGCAGAAACTGCAGTATGTTTTCGTTTTCTGTATTTTTTTTTTAAACATTTTTAATAATTTAAGGGATGATTACATTGAGGCGTCAGAACTACTGATGAACAATATAAGATAAATATATTTGTATTACACATTCACAAGTATGTATAACAATAAAAGTACGAAAAATATATATAAATGTAGTGTTTTATCTACATTATCTACAACATTTTAAATTTAAATAAATGCAGAATGTAGTAAAAATATAGCATTGAAATAAATACAGAATATAGTTAAAATAAATTCAGTTTAAATCAAAGAATGAAACCGAAACCGATATCAGTTTAAAACCGTTTCATTTTTAAAACCGAAACCGTTATCGAAACCGTTATCGAAACCGTTATACGAAAATCAAAAAGAAGCCGATATCCAAAACCGAAATAAACGGTTTCGGTTTTATACCGGTTTAAAACGGTTTTTAAAAATGCATAAAAAGAAACAGAAAAACAAATTTTATTTTATATAGAAGATCTTAAGAACAAGGCATGTCATTTAATAAAATTTGGAGTTCTCAAAATAAACATTTCCTGTTGTACAAAAACTCACATGCTGTTTTTTGAGAAACAATATTTCCAAAACAACGGTGTTTTGCATAAAATTTGTTTTTGTTGCAATAATTTGTGTAGCGGTAAATCGAATTAACAACAAAACACCAGCAACTCCAATCACAATTTTTTGTTAAAAAATGATTTGAATTTTAATGATTTTTTATTTATTGTATTAGTAAAATATATAGGGGAGCCTGGGGTAAAGTGGGACAAATTTTGAAAAGTTAATTTGAATATTGTATAAATTCTTTTAAAGGATCTATTCAATAGAATACCATTTATAGGTCTTTTAATGGATTTTTGAGTGATTTTTCAAAACAGCCCAATTTCGAACGTATATATTAAGGTTTACAAAATTATAATAAGGTAATAAAAATGAATGGTAATGCGGGACAAAATTTGAAAAAAAAGTTTCAAATTAATAAAATCTCAGTAACTACTTAAGAAAATACGAAAAATCATGTGTAAGTTCGACAAGTTCGAACATTTCAATTATAAGGCAGATAATGCAGTTCACTGAATTGTTGAAATTTAATTTCTTTGGCATTTATGAATGGAAATTGTACAAAATTCTTCTCCTTATGAATTTTAAGAAAATTTACCGATGTATTCTTGTTACTCTTGTCAAGTTCCGAGTTTCGTTAAAACGTTGTTTAAATGTTTATTATTAAAGATAAATGTTTATTGTTTTAAATGTAATTATTTAAGTACAAAATAAATGAATGTAATTTAAAATAGAAAGACACAGCAAATGCACGTCTATCGCACACGTCTATCGTCGTTGGCAGTCACACGAACACTGGCGGTAGCTGTTGCTCGTTCTGTCGTTGACAGCTCGGCCGCTCCTGATTAGTCCTCGCTTCCTGAGAACTCCGATGATTCAGCGATTTGTTTTTCATCAGTACTATCGAGATCTGGACCCAAATGACACCATGACTTCAAATGGTCGCTAGATAAAACGTTGCTGTAGCGTCGCCTCGTCCGCGGTTTGTCTGGCAGGTCCTTAACGATGTAGCGATCAAAATTCAATTTTTTAGTTATGACGTAAGGTCCTTTTTATGCAGGATCTAACTTATGCGACTGGCCTGTCGCCTGTGGAACGTGGTCAATAACAACCAAGTCACCTTCTTCATATCCATGCGGTTGTTGATGCTTTGCGTCGTAGCGTATTTTCCATTTTTGTCGTTCTTTCCTGATGTTCTCTGCAGCCTCTTTACGCTTCAGTTCAACGTTGACATCTTGGTGATCATCGTGCAACGCTTGAATCAACCGATTTTGACTCACGTCGCGTTGATTAAAATTAAACACCAGTTCATTGGGGCTATACTTTGTGGTGGCGTTCCGCTGATAATTAATACACCATTGCCAATGCTGTATGTCGACGTCCCACTCGCGATCTGATTTCGTAGTGCACTTGAGAGTATTGAGTATAGTCTTGTTGACTCGCTCCGTCTGGCCGTTGGCTCGTGGTGTGCGTACAGCTGTCTTGACATGCTGTATACCCTGATCCGTCATAAAATCGCCAAACTCCTTCGAGGTGAATGCGGTGCCTCGATCCGACGTTATCCGCAAAGGCTGACCAAAAGTCGACATGACATCTTTTAGCGCTTTAATAACTGGTTTCGTCTTGGTATTGCGCAAAGCTTGAACAATGGTATATTTAGTAAATGCACATACCATTACCAACACGTACGCGTTGCATTGCTTGCTCTTGACAAACGTACAAGATGATCGATGTGGATGCTTCGAAACGGCACTGGCAACACGTCACTGATGTGCATTTGACTTTATTGTTTACCACCCTTCGCTTTATTTAAACAGCAATTCGGGCATGCAGTTATATATGATTTTATATAACGCATCATTCGCGGAAAGCAAAAGTTTGCCATCACTTTATCGATCGTTTTGTCCACGCCGAAGTGTCCCAAATCGTCATGACACGATTTGACTACGCGCCAGCGTATGGACTGCGGTACCACTAGCAACCTCCGGTCACCCAGCTTCCGGTGCAATCTTCCTGATTGTATAGCGTAGTCGGTTTTGATTTGTTTGGTGGACGCCTGATTTTTATCACCATCGTTTTGTAAAACTCGAACAATTTCTTGTAGCTTGGTGTCTTGTATCTGCATTGAAAACACCCAATCGTCGTTGAACGTAAATATTTTTAATACGTTCTCAGCCACGGTGGTTGGTATTTTCGACGGCAAAACTGGCAGCCGACTCATGCCATCCACGTGTGGCATTTTCGCTCCTGGTCGGTGAATACATTTAAAATCAAACTCCTGCAACTTTAGCCACCAACGAGCTATGCGTGGTTGCAGCGGCGTAGTCGCCTTTGTTGTCGCAACAGCATTGCAATCAGTCACCACAGTAAAAGGTGTGCCCAGCAAATATATCCGGAACCTTTCCAGCGTCTCAACTATCGCCAACACCTCCAACTCATGGCTAGCGTATTTGCTTTCAGCGTCACTACAACGTCGACTATAGAAAAATACAGGTTTTAATCCGTCTGGCTCCTTTTGCAGCAATACGCCCGATAACCCAATGGCGCTGGCATCGGTGTGTACCTCGTGCTCCTTTATCACGCTGAACAACGATAAAACAGGCTTGCTCGTGATAGCAGCTTTCAATTTTTCCAACGCATCCTGTTGTTTCAGTCCCCATTCGAATTTTGCTTCCTTTTTGAGAAGTATTGTGAGCGGCATAGCGATGTTACTGTAGCCATTAATGAATTTCCTGAAGAAACCCGTCACTCCCAGGAATTGACGTATATCTGTTACACTCGCGGGGGTTGGAAATTCGTTGATGCACCGTGTTTTCTCTTTTTCTGGTTGTATACTCTTTGCGCTTATGATGTGACCCACAAAATTCACTGTCCTTGCCATAAACACACATTTCGACGGTCGAAGAGTAAGATCTGCTTTTATAACGGCTTCCAAAAATTCGCGCAAAACCTCCATGTCATCATCCACCGTGTCCGTCGCAATAATAACTTCAACGACATAGCTGATGATGCTTTTTCGATGCGTCAAATTTTGTATTATCGCCGATATCATCTCCTGGAACACCATTGGAGCATTGATCAATCCAAAGGGCATCACATGATGTTCATACATCCCGTCTGGAGTCATAAAAGCCGTAAACTTGTTGCTGTCTTCTTTTACCGGAATCTGATAATAACCGGCCGTCATATCCAGCGTTGTAAAGAATTGATTTCCCGACAGTTGAGATAATTGTTCTTCAACCACTGGCATCGGATACTGCTTCTTCACCGTCACTGCATTCAATGCGCGGTAGTCCACACACATTCGGCTTTCTCCGTTGGATTTTGTGACTAGCACCACCGACGCGGCGTGCTGCGATTTGCTGGGACGAATGATGTCGTTATCCAGAAGCTTCTTCAGTATTGTCGACAAGATCGCTCTCTGTGAAAACGCAACCTGGTATCATTTCCCCACGACTGGCTCTTCCGTGGTCACGCGTATGTCCATTGCAGTTGTGTTACAGCGCCCCAGGCCTGATTTGTCCTCGGCGAAATAACAATCATAGCTGCCAAGTAAATCTGCTACTTTCCAACGCTGCGCGCCGATATTGTGAGGTGCCTCCACTCGTGTTTGTAGCTGCAGGACCCCGGACTCGATGATCATTCGTTGATTTCCTCGGCACAGAACATCTCTGCCCAACAAAATTTCATGGGATAGGAAGCTGTCCGGTACGATTTGAAGACTTACGTTTAGTTTCTTATCATCCAGTTGCATTGTGGTGTCGATCAACTGATTTGATTCAACAACTGAACCTCCAAATCCCTTCAAATGCTTTCGCGCCGTCTTCCGCTCGATACTGCTAGGAACCGCCGTCTCTCTAATTAAAGAATTATCGCTGCATGTATCAATGAACGCGCTGAGCACCTTACCATCTAACGTGACGTTCTTGGAACTGGGTTTACGTTGTCGTCCATCGATGCATCCGTTGCCACTTCGTCGTCGTTAAAGTTGCCGTTGTCGTTGATTGCATTAATTGATGACTTCTTAACCTTGCAGTTTTTCACGTCGTGTCCTAATTTAAAGCATAGCGCACATCGTGGCTTACGTGAGGCATGGGGCATTTTATTGCAATGTGCCCTACTTCCTTACAGTTGTAGCACTATGGACCGACTCGTGCGTTGCTACCGTTGTTGTTGTAGCTGTTGTTGTAGCGTCCCCCTTGACTTCGAGATCCACCTGCATCGCCAGCTTCACTTTTATTTAAGTTCACTGGCGTTTGTGGAAGGCTCTCCAGTGATTTTAACAATTCGTTGCACGTGCGCAGATTAAGTGCCAACAGCATTCTTGTCAAATTGTAGTCGTTCAATCCGTTGATCACATAACTGTTGTTTGCGAGTCATCGAGTGCTCCTCTACGACCCATTGTTAATATGGCGTAGTAATATTCAATCAACGATTCATTTGACTTCTTTTTGCGCTTCATCAAATCACGATGAACGTCTGCAGCGTTTATGGTGCACGGGAAATCGCGCTCAAAATCACTGACGAAATCCGCCCATGTCTGCATCACTGGCTGCACGTCAATCCATCCTTTAGCGACACCCTTCAACTTATGATGAACACCAATCAGCACCAGCTCATCGTTCCATGAGTACATGCATTGCAGTTGCTTCACTTTATCCAAAAATTGACTTGAAGTAAGCGTACGTTTAAGTGGGTCAAACTCTGCTGTTGTAAGTGTTGACCTTGGCGTCGACAAAACATGTTGATGATGCTCATCACTAGAAATCGACGTTGGAATCCGTTGAGTTGTTGCTAGCGTCGTCGGTGCACTGCTAACAGTTGGCTGATCATCATTTGTCGTTGTTGTACCACCTTGTGCATCCATCGATGACTCCAAACGTTTGGTAACCTGCACAACTTCACTCACAGACTTCGCCAAACTAGCCACCATTGCCTTCAACTCGTTGATTTGATTAAACACGTCTGTAGACTCCACTACAGTTTCATCCAAGTCCTCCTCATCGATTTCCACTTCGTCCGTTCCAAACATCTCCATCAGCCTCGCAATTTTGTCTGCTTTTCTTCCCGTCATAACAATGTTTTCCTTACGCAGCAGGCAATTAGTTTGTTTCAGATTCAGCGACACCAATTTCACCATATTTTTATTTTTTCTTAAAACTTTTCACGTTGAGATCCGTTCGCTTCTACTGACTAATGCTGACTGTCCTCTTTCAAATTTCTAACAATCTTTCTTTGCATTACTTGAAGCCTTTAGTTTTTTTCGTTTGAATTTAATTTGAATTTGCAAACGCCAAACAAAAGAAATGAATGTAATTTAAAATAGAAAGACATAGCAAATGCACGTCTATCGCACACATCTATCGTCGTTGGCAGTCACACGAACACTGGCGGTAGCTGTTGCTCGTTCTGTCGTAGACACTCTTGTTTAAGGTACGCTTCTCTGATCTCTTTTGCAAATCAGATCGTATCTCAGGTGAAGTCAAAATGTTGCTTTCATTGGTTTGGTTACAGAATTTTTAATTGACATTTTTTCATGGCGAAATCAATTAAATAATTCATATAACACAATATTTTTTACTAAAATAAAAACAAACATTCTTTAAAATGCGTTTTCCACTTTACCTCAATATCACAATTTGAACACAACTTAGCACCGTATAAACAATGCTTAGTTATTTGAAAAATATGGAAAATAAATGTTATACAAAAACCGAAATCAAAACCGAAACCGTTTCGTTATAAAAACTTAAAACCGTAACCGAAACTGAAACGCGGAAAAACCGAAACCGAAATCGTTATTCGTTTAGGTTTCAATTCTTGGTTTAAATAAATATGAATGGTAGTTGTTGATAATACTAATGTAGTTAAATTGTGTATAGAAATGCAACTAATTTGTGAAGTAGTTTTACATACAAAAGCCACTAATCAATGTATTAAAAACAAATGCATTACTTTTGGACGTAAATCAAAAACATATACAATTAATTTTTAAGAAATTTTTCATTTTTTTAATGCAGTCTTATTTTGGGTGTTCTGTTCGTAATTATTTTAGTTCTTGTTTTCATAAAATTTACTTATAATGCAAATGTCAATAAAATAATGTCACGGATTAAAATGCAATTTAAATTTATATAAAACAGTTTCGATTATAGTTTCCAGATTTCCGTCTTAAACTGACATCGGCCGAGGCAGCCTAGAAACATTTTGTCGATATATTTTCAACAGACAAAGGCATAGTTTGTATCACAAGCTGTCTGTTTTTTGTCAGTTTCCAAAATATGCCGTCAATCTGCCATTAAAATTCCACAAAATTTTACAACCTGCTATAGACTTCCCAAAATATTCTATTTATCTGTGCGTTTGCCGGAAATATGCCCGAAATATTCTATAAAAAGGATAAACAAAATATTCTCGGGTACCTAATCTTTTTTATAATATAAACTAAATAATTAATATTCGCTCAGTATACAAGATTTTACAAATTCTCTACAACTTTCTGAAATTTTAAATATTCCATGTCTCTAAAATAAAAATTTAAGTAACATTACCTACTACTATTCACTAGTACTGTGACACTACTATGCCAACAATTACACAATAAAGACAAAGAATGAACAGAAAAAAATCACTGAAAAGCACAATTTAGCACTTGTGCACCTTCCAAAGGACTCTGTGCTGGGACTCGGCACAAACGATGACAACAGCGAACGAACAAACGTGCGAAATTGTGGAAACAAACAGCAAAGTATTCCACTCAAATCCACAAAGTGTACCTGAGCGGGTTTCCCTGGCCATTTGCTAATGAAAAACTTAAACAGAGTGAATCAGCAAAACTCCACTTCACTCCTGACACATCATAGTTCTCTGGTTCTGCTTCTGGTTCTGTCCTCATTACTGTGGCCATTGTGTGCAAGTGACGTCGCGCCGTTTGGAAATAGTGACGCAGCACGCACGTCGAAATCGTTTTAATTGCTTACAAAAGAGGCGGCGGAAGCGAAAGTGAACACAAAAACACTATGATTTTTGCATAGCCACCGTCTGGGTGGGTTGTTTTCGTATTGAATAAATTGAATTAAAGTGTTTCGCATGTTTCGTAGCAGTTTTCGCATCTAATTTCTTGTTTCCGTTTGAACTTGAGTGATACAAATATTCAGTGTTATATCTTTATCTATCTGGAAATTTTCGATTCATTTTTAGGTTTTTAAAATCATGTTAACCTTTTTTATTAATGCGAAATATTTAAAAAATTCAATAATAATTAAGCAGTAACCGACTCATAATGATTGATATCTTAATAAGTAATAGTTTGATAGTTTATCTGAATTATGAAAAAAATAATAATATAAGGTATTTTTATGCGGTGCAAATATTAGAAATATAACAAATTATCTCAAGGAAAAGATATGATATTTAAATACTTATCACATCGACATCGCAATGTGAGATCGCTAAAACTGTTTTTTTTAGGTTTTGATTCACAGTAACTCTATTCAAATGACCTTTTAGCAAAAGAAAACAGCTTTAATTTAATAGTGTCAACATTTTGTACATTAATTGTAAACTTTCTTAATTATAATAAATTTTATTGAGATGATGACAATAAAAATTGGTTTAATATCATGTTTAGTAGAATCTAAGTTTAAATGATTATAATAATGGAGTAACTTTTTAAACAATAATGTCGAAAGAGATACATAATGAACTTAATCATATTTCTCTTACTAATCTAACTGCTTGATGATTTTTTGATGATTTGTAACTTCAAAACTTGAAAGAATTTTCTTTCATTTGAGTAACCATATGTACAGTGAATATGTTTCTTTTTTGGCACGTCAAGTTTGTTTTTTTTGGAAAAACATAATTTTTATATATTTGAGCATAAAGTCAATAAGTATTTTTTTTGAAATAGCGGTACAAAGAAAAATTCACCCGTAGATATTAGTGTTCACAGGTCAAAATGGACCGATCATGCCCCTGTGGAAAAAAGGTGTTTAAAACTACCTATGACGGACTGGTATCATTGATAGCGACTAAGGACAGGATCTTGAAGACTAGTCTTGTGATAGGTCAAAAGGTCTGCATGTGCAGACGGATCGTGTCCATGCTTAATATGTAGCTAGTGAAGGGAAAAGGCACTAGGTGGCGCCATAGGCACGAGACTTATTTATACGCTGCAACTAACGCGTTTATAATTCGTAGTCTGTTTTTCGATAGTCTATTGATTTAATTACAGTATGTCTTCCAAGTAATTATAATGCACACATGCAAGGGTGGAATAATTAGTGAAATATGAATGCATGATGGAGAAGGGAAAATAAAATATAATCTAAATAAAAATGTATAGTAAAATAAAATTACTGAAATTAATACATAAATAAAAAAATACAATAAAAAATATATTTAAATAAAAAAATATTTTTTTTTAGTGAATGTCACAGAACAGTTTTTTGAGGACTAGTTCTATCATAGGTCTAAATGTACCGGTCACAGAAAACGTTTTTGAAGACTAGTCCTGTGATAAGTCTAAAAGTCTACAGTTCTACAGGAGGTATTATTTTCCCCTTCCTAGGACAACGCCATGTTTAAAATACCGATTGGTTTCATTTTAAAGATCCATAACTAGGACCGGTTAACTATCTCCAAAGAACTATCTCCAAAGAAAAAAAATAATTTTTAAACATGAATCTTTGTACCGTCTTCATCGAAAATTTTGGTTTTACTTAATTTATTATAAGATAGGAAAATTCTGACATATTAGTTTTTTTAACATGATAATTAAATGTACAAGTTTTCCTGCTTAGTGATTCTTTGATAAAAAAGTTTAATTCTATATGTATACATAGTGATAATTAACATTTTTTTTTTCTATAAAACTAATCAATTTAGAAAAATCACGGCCAAAAGAATGGTAACAAAAGTATATGACTGAAAATACAGTGAAATAGAATTTTAAACAATGTGTTTGTTTACTTTTTGTTCTACAATAACGATATAGTACATTATACTATTCCATACCAGATATACCGGGTATAGCAAACGACGTACCAAACTGAATATACCCTTTCAGTCATAGTGTAATCAGTCAGTGTAGTGTATAAAAAAAAATATCCCATAAATAATAATACACCTTTCTTATTCTTTTGCTATTATAACTAAATTATATGTATTTTCATAATAATAAAAAAATGAAAAAGACTTCCAGAACAAAGTCAAAGTAAAAAACAAATTCAAACTTTTTAATTATGACAACCAATTCTTCAATTTCTGCGTCCGCACATTCATAGTGAGTTTAGTATCCTATTTTTTTTGTACTTTTAACTACTTTGCCAACTTTTGTCCACTAAATTTTAGCACACTTTGCCGGTGTAGTCAAAGAGTCTTTGACTACTTTTTCTTCCGCTTTCCTTCCGTTTTGTCGCTGTGCACACACGAACAAAAGAAGTAGATGCTTAACCCGTTTGCTGGATCAATGCCTTTTTGGAGGCACTGAATTTTATAACTTTGCAGTGAATGCTTTAAGAAAATCGAAGCAGTGGATAAAACTGAAAATCAAGTACAAAATACACAAATAAAAGTGTTTGTCTATCTGCAGAGCAACTAAATATTTTAGCATGTTTTAAATAATTTGTATATCGAATTCTACAATTTCTGTTACAATGGTAAAGGGCCAATTTAAATATTGAGACAGTGTTGGAAAAAAATAAAAATTATAACGTTTTGTGTTAAGTAAAATTTATAGTGAATTACATGACAGCTTCGCTTTCAGTGTCTCTCTCGTTTCGATTTCGATTTTAAGACTTATTTCAGAACGGTTTCGGTATACCAATTCCATCCGTGTTTTTCAATATTTTGAACCAAAACAAAATATTCTACTCACAAAAAAAAAAAAACGAAAACCCAATTACCTAAAAAATTAAAATACAATTTTTAATTTTTTTGGATAAATATATAAAATTGGCTTGAATAAACCCCTAGTAAAATTATCTATTATTATGGTAGGGTTTTAATCATAAAATGTTGCCACTATCATATCCCGTCCAGTTCCAAAAGCAACATGAACAGGTTATATTGTCAAAACGGTATAAAAGGTATACATTCTTAATTCATTATATTGATATTGGATATCGGTTTATTTTTAATTTTCCTATAACGGTTAGGTTTTCGAATTTGAAACTAAGACGGGTTTAAACAGATATCAATTATTATTTTTCAAATTCAATCTATCATTAAAATCTAAAAAAAAACGTAGAAAAAATGTCACATAAATCTTCTTCTTTAATCAACCGAAAACTCACTTCTTAATCTGAGCATGTTTGCGTTTCCGGAAAAAAACAGCTAAACTTTTTTTTTTGTTGAATGCTGCTGTCAAATGTCCAGTGAAAACAACTGGCAGGATATTTGCTCGACACACAGCTGTTGCAGATTCAGATTTGAACTTTGGCTCTAATGAGCTGCATGTTGCAAACTTTTGCATTGAAGCATTCAACTTAACTAAAGGCGGATGCTAAATAGTGTCCGGACTGTGCAGTAGGATTGTGTGTTGCAAGTAGCTTTAAATTGTTTTTTCATTTTGTAGTTGCTATTGTTCTGGTGATATTTCAAAGCAAAACTCAATTTTGTTGGACAATCTCTGCTACTGTTACTTAAGCATTTAGTTTAAGGTCAAAGGCACATTGTCTGAATGCAGTTTTGATATATTTTTAGTACCTTCAATTTTGTGTTTAGTACACAGAGAAATTTTTTTTTTTCCAAACGAAATATTTCTGTTGTTGACATTAACCTAGTAATTTGAAAGTTTAGTTAGAATTTGTCTTGAAACATTTAAATCAGTGATTCTTTTGAGAAGTACTTAAGAATCTTATTATATAGCACAACAGTAAACATTATTTTGGTATTATTTTCTGATGGACTTCGTACTGAGTTTGTTGATATTACCTAAAGTTTTTGAGTTACTATGTTGAACAAGTATAAGACAATGTGTTAGTGTTTGCCCTTGAATAAATGTAATTTGCAAGTTTAAATCAAGTATTTTTTAGAGTAGCATAGAGAAACGTTATTTAAAAAGTTTTGAAATATAGCCTTCTCAATCAAAACGTCTTTTTGCTTTCCATCCTATTTATCAAATTATATTTCAAGATACAACAAACTTAAAATCTACACAGTTTCCAAACGTATAACAATCTTGGTATTCGATTCGAAATAAACTACTATTTTAAGTTTCGGAATAAGCTTGACAATTGCTTGAATCATGGTTGAAGTATATACAGGTTAAGTCATCTTTCAAAATTCAGTCGCCATTTACTTTTTTTGAAAACTGTTTGAAAGATTCAACATTTGTTTACGAATATTTTAAAACAAAACATCAATGCTTTGTTTACATTTTCATAAAAACAAATAAAATTCTAAATTTTAAATTAAATAAATTTCAACATTTTGCCAAAAGGAGCCGTGATGGGCAAAAGTGATAAAAGTGAAATTTTAATAAAATCAGTAATATTTATGTTTTCTGAAATTCCGTGATTCGATTTCAATAAACATATAGGAGAATGCATTAGATCTCCAAGTATTATTAAAGGAAGTTGTACTTATCTTATTAATAATATTTAGTGGTGGTTGTCGCGATTGCTTATATCATTTAATCTTCAAACACAAACACTAATGAACATATTTTTTTCTGTTTGAAGTCTTAAAGTGAAATGATATTAAAAACAAAATAAAATAGAGTATACAGTTTTCGTCAACCAAATATCATACTGTATCACAAGTGTAGAAAGTTATGTTTTTAAATAATTATTGGGAAAGCTTTTAAACAGTGTAGAATATTCAATATTAGTGAGCTTATAGAACACAAGTGTTTAACTCAAGTTGCATTTTATTTTGAAGCAGCTTTCAAATTTATTTTATAAAGTTGAGTATACGTGTATATTTCAACATTTTATAGACTTGATTTAAACACTTCATTTTATATTTTTGAAATAGTTCATATAAACTATTTCTCTAGGTTTATTCAACTCTATACAGTACATGAATTTAACATTGTTACTAAGGCTTGGGAACTAGTCGAAAACAATTATTGAGAATAAGGAAAATTAAAAAAAAATTTACAGCGCTTGACGAAATGTTTATTGCGATAATTTGGAATTAAACTTTTTACATATTTGAGTCCTCTTTTACTATTTGAGTTCTCTTAATTGATGAATTTTAATTTAATTTCAATCTTAAAAAGTTATTTTCAAAAATAAAGGAATCATAGAATTATATATCCAGATTGAAATAATAGAAAATACTCTTATTTAATTATGATAATTATAGATGTTATGTAATATTTAATAGATACGTCTTAAAATATTGCGTTTGACAAAAATTGCGTTTGATTGGACATAAATGTGATCAGTTAAAGTTTTTAACATATTTAAAATGTCTGTAGTTCCTAACAAAAAATAAGGGAATGTCTTGAAATTGTAAAAGGTAGATCCAATAACATTTTAAATATTTGTAAAATGTTGTTTATAGACGAAATTACATCTAGTTTAAACTACGATTCATTTAAAAATGTGACTGATTAACTAGACCTAAATGGATTACAAATGAAGTCTGTTTGAAAACTCAAATATGTTGAAAGTTAATGTACAAAATATATACAAAAATATCAGAATTGACATTTACTTGTTTAACACAATAACCCAAAATCTTACTGCAATATAAAACAACACTTAAAAATCATATTAAAACCAGTTGGGAAGGTTAGATCACATGGGAAATTTTAAAGTAGGTGTAATTATGATAGTTAGGATTATCAAAATTATAGTCGGTCTAAGCCGACTATAAATACCCTACACATATGTGTGGTTACCATTCAAAGTGATATATAGGTCACCAGGGTATACGAATCCTGAAAATAACTACAAAATTTCAATCGCTGAAGAATTTCCATTCATTTGATACCCATATTTACAAATGGGTAGGTATACCTAATTTCGATTTTTTTTTTTGTGAACCACAAGTCTTTTCGCCGGAAAACATTATTATCATGTATTTGAGCATGATATCAATATATATTTGACCAAAAAAGTTTACCTAAGCACGTATACAAAAATTGATCTTTATATGTACATTTTATATGAGGTATTTGAACATCAGTGGTCGGATCATAGGTCACAATGGACCGATTTTTTCGCACATACAGCGTAGGTATATTAGTAATCTAAGTTATAAGTTTCATTTATCTAGCTCTTCAATTTTAAAAGTAGTAGGGATTTCAACAGACAGACAGACAGACAGACGGACAGACGGACAGGCGGACAGACGGACAGACGGACAGACGGACAGACGGACAGACGGACAGACGGACAGACGGACAGACAGGCAGACGTGCAGACAGACGGACAGACGGACATCGCCAAGTCGACTCAGGAGGTCATGCTGATCAAGAATATATATACTTTTCCATACCGGAGATGCTTCCTTCTGGGTGTTACAAACGGCGTACCAAACTGAATATACCCTTTCACTCTTAGTGTAGGGTATAATTAGACCTTGATTTGTAGTCTTGGTTTATATCAAAATGTGTTTAAAAAAAGTACCTGTTAAAATAAATCATAAATATTGAAATTTGTGTTATTATCGTGTAACCTATGATTGTGGAAAATATTTATTATAACTGCAGTGATTATTTTCGAATGACATAATACTATATATATTTCAAAATTTTTGTGCCGTTCATATAATAATTTCAGAAATTATATTATGATGGATTACCAGATACTAGAATAGTGAATAAAAAAGAAAAAAGAAGAATCCCTTGATTAATGATTGTCAAAACAATAGTAATAGTGAAATTATATATTAGTACATGAGATAACTATTACCCTTTATTTCAGTTTGATTTTTTAATGAGAGATATTATTTTTTACAAACTATCAGGGTAATCATGATCCCCGTCCTAGCAAAAATCGAAATCTCAATTTCCGCTACGAATACGAATTTGATTTGTGTTGAATTTGCAACAAATAGTTAAACATTTAATTTTTTGAAGAAAATTGCTTAATTTGTCTAAAAATTATTGATGTAGGAGATTGATTTAATTGAATCGATAGACATATGGAAGAGTATCTGATCTTTGGCCAGCTCCCACTTGCAATTCTCACGCGATACTGTCGGACGACTATAAATTTACTGGACCCTGCTGCAAAAGATTCTACGGATTGCCGGCCATCGAGTAAAAATAAGGCCAGAGCAAAATCTAATAAAAAGTGTGCTGAGCAGTAGTGTGGGAAAATGTGGCAAAGAGCGACACGATTGCGCTACATCACAGGCGTTGTAGCAGATCTTTGGTCAGCTCCCATTTGCTATATAAGTTAGTAGCTGGCGGACTAAAAGCATAAACAGCAAATGATTCTGTCAATAATCTGTCAAAAAATCCGTTCCGAATTAGATTCGGATCATTTGATAGATAAATCCGAATCCGAATGAAAATATACGCCGGGGATCATGATGTATAAATTTCTTTAGATGAGATATTTTTTTTAATTCAAAAATTAAAAGTCTTTGGTTGATAGTTATATTAAAAACAAAATGTCTCGAACATGGATTTAGTCGAATATATATTTTTATTGTTATTGTCGTCTGAACATTTTTTGAACATTTTTTTTCGAAATATTCGACCATTATTGTTTCGAATATTTTTTTTCGAACATGGTAATTTCTGTGCGCTGTTGTTTTTGTAGAATAAACTTATTTTTGTTGAGCAATTTTTTAACAATTTATTTTTCGAAATTGGTGAACATTGTTGTTTTCGTCAACCAAATATTTTTAAATTTTATTTTTCGAAAAAAAATATTTAATTTTTGCTTTTACGGTTTTTTTTTAACAATATCCCCACATTTTTAATCAAAAGCTTCCATCAGTCTGTGGTCCAGATATATTGAGAGTCATCTGAAACATGATTTGTGCATCAACGCTTTTCAAAAATTACTAATGAGAATTATATTTTGTTAACTCTTATATCTTCTCTAAAAATTTCTCACAAACCACAACCGAAAAATTTCAAAAATAAAGGTTTCTTTCAGACCAAAATTTTTTTTTTTCATTAATTTTTGGTTTTTCACAGATTTCTTTAATAATGGTTATTTAGTGAGAATTATTAAGGAACCTCCGAACCTTTATCTCTGAACTCTGCTATTATAAAAATGATCACTTTATGAAAAGAATATGAGTGAAATTTAGTAGGGAGCATCATTATTGCTGTAATCAAAAAAAAGAAGTATTTTGAATATAATAATTATGTTTTTGTCTTCGTACAGTTTATTTTGCCTCTATGTATTATAAATAAAATGTTTATATAAAAAAAATTGACTATATTAATTTTGACAAGAAAAAATCAGTGTAAATAATACTCATAATTCTGATTCTATTTTGTCATATTCCTTTTACAAATTTCGAATTTAAATTCACCCACGAAGCTTGTCTATTCTGCAGAACATTGTGTGTCATTTCGTCTCTGTTTTTTATAATTACAGTCAACAGGTGCATGAGATGTCAAAGAACTAATTTCGTATTCATTGAATTTTGCAACCGAAAGGATGTACAAACATGTTATACTTACCAAACATAATTGAGAAGTTTCAAGGATTGTCATGTGTGTGAGTGGAATTATGAACCATTTTTTACTTTAGCAAAAAAAAATTGGCTTTTTGAAATATTTTTTATAGTGCATAAATGAAGCCTTTGAAATTTAAATTTGTTTTAATAATTTTAAAAAGAACAATATTGTTACTGTTTTAAATTACTTTTCGGTATTTACAACGTAATTAACTTTCAGCGAATGATAATGAGAATTGCAATTTTTCTCGCTATTTTGAGATAAGCTATTTTATATGCTAAAATAAATATTTATAAATTTTGCGCCATGCTGCGCAAAGCTTTTTTTAATAAAATTTGTATTATTATTTAATTTGTAATACTTCAATGGCATTTGCATCTTGAGAGCGCTGCACAAATTTGGCACTTCTGTCGAATTCAAAGAATATTCGCAGCGAACTGGCACCGAGATTGCCTGATAGTCTGCGTCCGGTTGTCATCCAGGCTCGTGGCTCATTTAACATTTCGAGCAACTAAAGATGTCGTCAATTAGACAACAAGTGGATGCTTAAGGACATTTTAATTTCACTGCACAGCTGATGTTAAAAGGACGATTGAGAGTCATTAAACTGTTTGTGTAGTTGCAAGCACAATCAAAAATGCACCCTTTAAAATGCGATTCCCCCAGTTGGTATAGTTGTAATTTATGGATATTTTCATTTCGATTATATATATTTTCAAAACGGAATTTAATTTTGGTCAATTATTGGGACAAGAAATTGTAACAAGAAATTTAAACAGTCGGTTAAAATAGTCTCATGTTTTAAACAGAAAGCGTTATACTAAATTCAGAATAGAGCAAAATCCAAAACCGATATAATATAATTAAACGGAGCATTAAAATAATTTTGAAATATCTTTTTAATAATTATCAAAATAATTCTCCAAACCCTAGTTGAAATTGAAAACATGATCATATAGGAATTCCCATACTCAAACAAAAGCTTTACTACCAAGAATCGGTCGGAATAGACTCAGGCCTTTCACACTCGCCACTTTCGGACTTCACACAGGCCTTGATAGTTTTGTTTGACTTGTGTCTACAAGACTCTCCTGTGTTCTTTTTAATATCAACCGAGTGATTGTTCAATTTTCAATACAAACTTTTTGCAATCACACGATTGATATTGAACATTTTTCAAAACGGTTCGTCGTATGACATGACAAATGAATGCAATGACCATGACAGATTATGGTCCAGTAGCCTGAAGCTTCGAACGTATTACATGTCCTGTCGCAACCCTTGTTTAAAGCTTAGGTCACAAGAATTCGTAGAAGCCTGTAACATAGTTACACGGATGGAAAAGATTTGTTTGAATATGTTTTAATATAATTATAACGTATTTTGAAATCACCATATAAATATTAAGATCAAATGACATTATAATTGAATTGTATAATTATTTTGTTCAGATTGAAAAATTATAATTTTAAATTATGTTATTAAATTCAAAATTATTTAAAATTATAAAATTACTAAATATAAAAAAAAAGATTTGTAATAAAAAAATTGTATGTCAAAAAAAAACTACAATTTATAAAATAGCTTAAGTTTATAATAATACAATATTAATAAAAAAAATAATTTAAAAAGGAAAAAAATGAATATTGTAAAAAAAAATATTAGTTCTAATTTTTTTTTACATTAATATGAAATGTAAACATAATTATGTTTACATATAAATAAAATATTTTTCACATTCATACATATATATGTTTACAAGAACGCCGAAAATTATTCATTCTAGACATAAATATGTTTAAACGAAAACAAAAATATATTTGGATGTTATTATAATAATGTTTGCCAATGAAATAATCGTGCCGTGACATAACCCACAATTCGAATTTGGGGTTTATGTTCGTCGGTGTTTTGGACATAACCCCCAATTTATGGAATTTCGAATTTGGGGTTTAAGAATTCGGCCATAACCCCCATTGGCGGTTTATTTTGATAGTTTTTAAATTTATGTGAAACTGATGCGCCGCTGTCGAAATTTTATTTTTTAAAAATCGCGTGATTTATTGCAAATCTGAAACTGAAGCGCCGCTGTGGAATTTTGTTTCCAAAACATCGCGCGATTTTTTGTAAATAAAATTTCGTTCTTTTGATTAATGAATCAAACAGAGATATAAGAGGACATAATACCCAAAATAAATGTTGGGGTGTGGTCTGGAAGGAATGATAGGC
Organism: Dryomyza anilis; assembly: GCA_951804985.1. NCBI lineage: Eukaryota > Metazoa > Arthropoda > Insecta > Diptera > Dryomyzidae > Dryomyza > Dryomyza anilis. The sequence goes on along the minus strand of OX638131.1, from coordinate 42,250,397 downwards.
TATATATGAGCTGCTTTGGACAAAGGGGCGTGGCACCTCCCATCAAAAAATAAAATAATAACAAAGAAAAACTAAACTAAACACACAAAAACTCACCACTCTTAAGATCAGGAGGAGAATTATTTTTGTTTTGGTTACAACATTTATAAAACCAATAAATAAAAGTCCATAGCGAAGTAAGTAGTTTTTATATTAATAATATCCTTGCATTCACAAAATGTCATGTCATACCAGAATTAGGGAAATTTACAGGGAAATATCACGCGTAATTTCGCGAATTTTGTTCTTCGATCTATATTACTATCTTAAACATTTAGAAATGTTACTCTCTCACTATAAAATACATAACTCAGAAAGTAAAAAATAAAAAATTATTCGACTTTGACTATTATTATAAGAAATGTATTTGCGAGACTGAAATACACCTGGAATTTTGATGTATTATGTATTTATTGTTGGTTTCATAATGTTATGCTAAAATTTTGTATTTTGAGTATTTCCGCACTAAAAAGTAAAACCATACTGCTGTGTTTTTGCCACGTTTATTTTATAAAATAAAATACGATAATTTTAAATTTATTTTTACCATATTTTTTTAAAAATAGTTTTCAACAGGTGTCAGCACACATTTAAATTATTCATCTAAATAACGTTATATATGGTACGAATAATAAAACATTTAAATTTCGACCTTTTATTATTTATTTTACACTCAGTCCATTTTTTGTCACAAAAAGCACTTGTTATGAGTGGATGAGCATAACACATAAAAGTCCAGTGCATATATGCTATATTTAACACACACTCATGTATATAAATCCGCATGGCGCTCATATTAATGTCAGACGTTAAATGGAATTCGCACAGGGAGCAGGAAAACTACCGAATATTCTGTGTGGAATGGGAATACCAAAAAGTGAAATGAAAATTTATTACTTTTCGCGAAGTATACTTTATTTAAATGTAGAGGACAAAGAGTAGATATGTATACAAACAGACAGTCAAACAGACAGTCAAACAGACAGTCAGACAGACAGACAAAATGCATGGCAAAATATGAGTCAAGAACGCCGAAAAACCGCTCGAAACAATGGTTACGAAATATTCGTAACTCTGTCACAATGTCAGAAGTGCGAATGCTGCTGTTCTCGTCGTGCTCTGTGGGTCAACCGAAGCAGTCAGACAGGACCTCGCGAAATGTTGAATGCAGACGATTGCATTTGGTGAGTGAGGCATGTGCTGTAGTTGTTGTGGATCTGGTCAACGGCTACTCCGGACTACAATGAACATTATCAACGTCAACGTTCGTTTAAATGATAATGTTGACTTGTGGTTAGTGATTATTTTGGAATAAAGTTTATGTCATATATTTCTACAACTACCCTAGTATATATTTTCCGTATTATCCCCCATAGGCAACTGGTATTATAGTAGCAGTTCTGAGGAACATTTACAGGAAATTGGAAATACATTGCATTTATGTAGCCTGCCTCTGCAATTTTTTTCGTAAATTTTGGATTTGAAATTTTGAAAAGCGTCTTTGTGGTTGGGATATGGTTGAAAAAGGTAGACTGCATTTAGCAGTCAACTGTTTTATATAGAAATTTTAAAAGGCATCTTTATAACAGGAAACTGGAAGGAGAAATGTAGCGTGCCTGTAGGATGCACAAACTTTTAGTTGTACAAAAAAGAAATTCTCACATGTTTTGTTATTGCTTTCTTCGATCACTTATGTAGCTATGTGGCGAACACAATAACAATGCTGATGAATTGGTGCATTTGTATTTTGATTTACTGTTGTTGTAAACCAAGACGTTTTTGGTAGGGTGGAAAGGATGTACACGCATGATTTAGATTATTTATTTATACTCTCTATTATTCCCTACCATTTTGTTTCCAGCTTATTGCCTGCAGTACCCTGCCTACTTACCCTGTTCCTATCATTTTCTTCCACGTATATGGCCTACCAAAAACTACCTTTGCCTTTGTTTTCACACTTCGGCAGGAAATATGCAGGTTTCCCACCTTTACCAACCTAAAAGCCTCATATTAAGTGTGATTGAAGATATTCAAATTTTTACCGCATAAAAAAGAAATAACAAAAAACAATATACACAAATATATCGATATTTATACCCTACACCTATGAGGTACAGGGTATATTAACATTGTGCATATATTGTAACGCCCCTTAGGAGGCGTGTCCGGTATGGAAAAGTATATATATTCTTGATCAGCATCACTACCCGAGTCCGTTTAGCCATGTCCGTCTGTCTGTCTGTCCGTCTTGCTGTCTTGCTGTCTTGATGTCTTGCTGTCTTGCTGTCTTGCTGTCTTGCTGTCCGAATACAGAATAACTTGAGAAATACTGATCAGAATGCGATGAAATTTCGTCTCAATATATTTGAGCCAAAAGTAGGAACTGAGTTTGAAAATGAGCCAAATCTGTCAACGGACACGTCCACCTCCCATACAAGTCACTTTTATATAACTCTTTCGGAACTAATAACTTGAAAAGTATTCAATATATAGTTATAAAATTAAAAACATATTGTTATAATTCACCTAAAAATATGTCGTCCAAAAATGGGCGTGATCCGCCCACTTTTTTTTTCATTATTTCCCGGGTTTTCATAGTGGAAATTTGATCCGTAAATTATTAAAATCAAATTTATGAAATATTAGCCTTTCAAAATTTTAAATATAGGCGTGGTCCGCCCAATTATATTTTTCAATTTTTTTTTTAGTTGTTTATACTTTTATATAAATTTTTTAATTTATGGCGTAAATTTCTGATATATGAATAATATTCTGAGGGTGGGGAGGTTCAGCATAATTAAAAACTATAAAATTAAGGTATGCAATTAAATATCCCACATTAATATCCCCACCAAAGGTGTAGGGTATTCCATAGTCGGGCCCGACCGACTATAAAAATCCGCCCCATGTGACCGAACTTACCCATGTGACCTAACTTTCCCAACTCGTTTTATATGGAATTTTTGATTGGAGAATTTCATTTATAATACACAGCATTTATTTACTTTGTTATAATAGTCTTTGGTTTTATTCATAAAACTAATAAAATTTGAACACATGCGAAAAAAAAAAACATATTTAGTTTAATTTAATAAATCAGCACCAAACACAAAAGTCTTTGTGCCATAATTAAATTTATACCACAAAATATGTTATAATTAAATTTATACCACAAAATATGTTATATGAATATTACATTTAGCGCTTAAATGCATCCGCTAAGAGTGAACCAACTGGCGCTTGCAAATTTCAATTTCCTTATTGTCAGCGAAATTCGGATAAAACCAGCAACTAAAATGGATGCAACAATATGCATACGTCGACATGAGCGAAATTTTGGCGAATTTAGAAAATAAATTGTAGCCGCACGGAGGAAACAACCTCTAAAATCCAGAATGAATAAAGAAATGTATGGGGAGATATACAGCTAAATGGAAACATTCTGGATTTTATAAAACTGATCCACTTAGTTGTCAAAAAAGTAACTAAGAGCAATTATTCTTTAAACTTTGGAGGTTAATATCTTAGATAAAAATGTTGTTGCAGTTTTCTTTATACAATTTAAAAAAGACGTATTACTGTTGTATTTTTTTGATCTTGCGTTGTCTGTTAATTTACTATTGTTGTGCGTCTGTCATCGCCATCTGTTTGTCAGTGTGTTTGTCTGTCGTACACGAAAGGAAAAACTTCTAAGATCCAGAAGGAATAAAAAAATATATTAAGTGACTAGCTGGACCCGTATTAATATAAAGAACATTTTTATTATTTATATCAGGGACCCGTGTTGACTTTTTTTTATTGGTTTTATAAATTCTCCGCTAATTCTCCGCTAAAACAACTTTTCTCAGACTGTGCTTCCTCGTAGAATTCTTCCCGGTACAGTTTGGTGAGTTTCAATGTAATGAATTTTAGTGTGGTATGTTTTAGTTTGGCGAGTTTCAATGTAGTGAATTTTAGTGTGGTGAGTTTTAGTGTGGTGAATTTGAGTGTGGTGAATTTTAGTGTGGTGAGTTTTTGTATATATATATAGATATACTGCTAAAGATATACAGCTAAGATATACAGGATTTTAAGAATCAGATTCACTTAGTTGTTAAAAGAGTAAATAAGAGCAATTATTCTTTGTAACGCAGAGGTTAATATCTTTGATATCAATAATGTTGTTGCTGTTTTCTTTATAAATTTTAAAGAACACTTAAAAATGTTTTTTTTTTCTATTGACACACTAACAAACAGATGGCGATGACAGACGGACATCGCAAAGCAAAATAGCAACCCTACGGAAAAAAGTCTCAATTGCTCTAACTGGTCAAAGGACTTGTCGTTGTTCTATTAAAAGGTGCCGCCATAGTTACGAGACTTATTTACACGCTGCAACTAATGCGTCTATAATTCATAGACTGTTTTTCGAAAAATAATTGCACGCATGCAGGGTGAAACATTAGTGAAATGTGAATACATGCAGAATAAAGTAAAATAAAATATGATGTAAATGAAATGTAAAATAAAATTACTAAATTTTAAATTATATGAAAAAGTAAAAATATAAGAGAAAAAAAAATAAAAATATATTGTTACGAAAATTCAGAAAACTGTCCTAAAAGTTCATTTTGTCTATAATATAAAAACACCCTTATGTTTGATTTAAATTATAAGAAATAACTAAATTAATTCACTTTAATAAATAATTTTACTAATATGTAATTCTAACATCTGTTGCATGTCCACTAGGCCGAGTCGAAAAAAAATGTTGGAAAGTCCGCCCCTAAAATGGAAGCTACGAGGTAAGCTGTAAAAGTTTTTTTTTACCTCGCCAAAAACCGCAGTTTTTTAGTCATAGCTTCTTTATTTGATGTCCGATCATCATGTTGTATATACCGTTGAAAAGGTCTCAGCGGTTAACACATTTGTCGCACAGGTTGAATTGGCCTCCGAGGTCAACTTCGGCAAGTGTTGTTAGTGTTTTCTGACATCTACCTAATTAAAGTTCTCGAAAAATTTTAAAACTTTACCGTTGAAAGTGTTTGGATTGCCTCATAAACAAAAAATTTACAAATATAATGTTTAAGTAAAAACGATTTTTGCAATTTTTAGAGGATTCAAAATGGGACAAATGTTAAGACATTTTCAACGGTATATAAAACTTCATGATCGGACATCAAATAACAAAGCTAGAATTAAAAAACGATTTTCGCGGTTTCCAAAAACATTTTTTTTTTGTTTCATACACTTTTACGAGATAATCTTTCATTTTAGGGGCGGAGTTTCAAAAAAAAATATTTTTTCGTATGAAGACCGACCCGGCCTAATGTCCACCATTTAACTTAACATTGTTCTTACGCGAGATGTACTCGACCACTTTCCAATTACAACTGAAGTGCTGACCTTCAGTTGCGGCGCCCTTATATACTGCATACATCGCGATGTATCGATGCATCGGTTCAAAAAGGTTCGACACGCTTCGACATGTTTCGAGAACCTTCTTCACCACACACAGCTCAAAAGGGTGAGAAAGCTCTGCCTAAGTTCTTATAAGACTGTAGTGCCAAACAGGCGCCAAATTGGCGAATTATTCTCCAATTTTAGAAGTTTATTTACCTCCGTGCATTGTTTTAATTTAAATTTTAATGTTCATGAATTAATTTGCTATTTACAAATTGTGTAATCACGACATTCAGAAATTAGTTTCCTAAAACTGTTTTTAAATATGTTATTTCCTCGTAGTGGGAAAGTTGAAATATCGGTTGTTATTCCAGTTTCAGTGTTTAGTTTGGGTTACATTTACGGATACAGTTTCGATTTTAATAAAGTGACGGTCTCGGACGGACCGGATAATGCTTCCGCCTTGATTTTTGTTTTTGTATAAACTTTATTATTTCTCTATTTTGTGAATATGTTATACCGAAATTCGAATTATTGTATTTACACAATGAACTAAAATCAAATACCTGAAAGTTTGATTTATATTTTGTTTAAGAAATATTACCAAATACACTGTTTAAATTAATTTTTATTGAGTTCAAAACGGAACCACAACATATATAATTAACGACCTCTGCCAGCAAATAATAAGAAATTTAGTATTAATGCAAATATTCAACTGGTTCAGCTGCGATTTGACCGCACAACATCCGCAGCGTAATGTTTTAAATTAAAATTTATTACACTATTTATTCAGCTCAATTATTTTAATGACAACACATTTAATTGCGTTTATCATGTGGTTGGTTTACAATTAAAATTCAGCAATTAATTTCAGCGATGTTTGCATTTTAAATGCAACGAAAATCACTAAAATCGCATTTTAATTGCATGTTTTTCACTCGAATTTATTTCGATTGCATACAAAAATTGCCGCTGCATAGCATTCAGTTATTTAGTGAAAAACAACAAATGTTTGCCTCCAACTTAACGAGCTGCTAATTAAAATCAAATATGCAACATTTTGATGATTTGCACAATTTTGGTAAATTAAAATGGCTTTAATGCACTAGCAAATGATGTTGCAAATATTTCAAAAATTTCACAAAATATATATTGTTGTTTTTTTTTCGACAAAATACCATTTTTTAATATTCTTTGTGCCACAATTTTAGCCTCCTAATTTGCATCTCTTATCACGACAGTCTGCAAAGAAATAGATGTCATTTTTCTTTCGCATGGAGCTCATATCTTATAACCGCGTTTCTGAGGTATCTTCGGCGTCATCTGGCACATCATAAAATAGCGCTCGAGTGATGAGTGCTGTTATAACTCATGAGTTATAATTTAGGAGGTGGTACTGTTTTTTCTGCTATTAGTTGTTCTTTTTAACATTTTCCTTTGTACCTCTACTCGAAAGAAGTATGGTATGCATTTTAAAAATCAACTAGAATATTTAATTTTTATTTTTTGCGCTTTAAAGTGTTCAACTTCTTTAATTTAAAACTTCCAACTAAAATGAATTTATAAGTTTGTGCAACAAAAATCCGTTGTACTTTCAGTTATTTGGGTTTTTTTCTTATTTTTTGAAACTCTAGAAGGATTTTATACGTGTATTGTACATTTTTGGTGTGTTTTATAAGAAAAAAAAAAAAAAAAAAAAACAAATAACTAATTCGGTTATGGTATCCGGTTTAATGTCTTGGTATTAATTATCTCTTTGTATTTATTGGTGTTATTTTCCATATGGAAACACAGAATTTCTTAAATATATTTTCAACTGAATGTGTTCAGCTGCTCAACCCTGAAGAATTATTGGATGAACTTTGTAGTGAATATGAAGGTGTGACCAATTCAGGCCAGGATTCATGTCTGAATTTTATGTATTATTAAAATGTGACTTCTCAGTGCGGTAAAATTCAAATTATTGTTTAGAACTGAAAACTGAGAACTCAGTTCAAGACTAAATTTAAATAATTATACTCAGGCCCGTAGCCAGGAAGGGTTATAGGGGTTCTGATTCTTTATAATTTTTGTGAGGCCACCAAAGTTCGACCTTCCATATTTTTGAAACAAATTTTTAGAATTCAGTTATATTTCTTTGCGTTCCATATGAAAAAGAGTTTCCTTACTGTTTTATTTAATACGCAATTTGTTTCCGACTTACTGAAATTAAATCAAATATTGCCAGCGATCTCAAACCAAAAAGTTCCAATCATACATTGCATTCAAAAAAAGATACCGTAAAATTAATAGTTTTTACTATTGAAATTAGTTAATAGTATAAACTATTAAGTCAATCGGTAAATCCCATTAAATACTACAAAGTACTATACAATTATTTTTGAGTTGGTATGAAAATATTTATTTCTTGAATAGGATTTTATGAGATTTTTCTGTGTGTGGGAAGAATAAGATTGAAAGTTCCATGTAATACTATCAGTGACATTCCCTGAAGTAAAGTTAAATTTTTAATTTAAAGGGAGCATTTCAGATCTTAATTAATAACTAAAATTAGGGCGACTACAGTAAGAAAGAGAGATAAGGGCGACACGAGATATATGATCCCTGCTCTGTGTGACCAGACGTGCTACGTCTAAGCTCATCATTATCCCATTCCGTTTGTTGTGAAGATGATTTGAAGTGGTATAATGATCGAAGTCAAAGATGTCCGTTCCTCCACATTTAGAACTTCATTTATGTATTGCTTTGTTGGTCATGACCCTGCGGAAAAAAGATGTCAATTGCTCTAAAACTACCTATCACGTGACAGGTGCCATTGGTACCGACTAATGCCCGTAACTTCAACGAGTAGATATTTATTAGAGTTCATACCTAAAATATATCTCTTACATATCCGGTGTTTTTGCTCCTTAACTATGCGTTAAAATTACGCTTACACGATAGATAACTAAGCACCAGAAGATAAGGCATAAGGGCAGGATCGTGAAGACCAGTTCTGTAATAGGTCTAAAAGTCTGCATGAGGAGACGTATTGTGTCCATGCTAAGCATGTCACCAGTAGGGTGTCACTTATTTCTCACCCCCTATGATTGTTAATTAGGGACAAAAAATAAGATATGCAAAATTATTTTTGAATTTGAAGAACGGGAACACGTGCCGCAATGACATTGAAAATTGTAATATAAGGTGCATTTGTACTAGAAGTCGAATTATAGAATATTCCAAACCCATATTTAGAGTAAGCAATCTTCTAGAATTGTTTGCAAAAAAATAATATTTTAATCGGATGTTCGATATTTCGATAATTTTCCGAATTATCGATTGTTTTATACAGCAGTAAGCCGCGGTAGCTCAGTGGTTAGTGCGCTGGACTGCGAGCCGAAAGGTCCCCGGTTCAAGCCTGGACTGGGGCTAACAACATCTTTTCATAGAAACATTTTTCTATACCGCGCTACCTCTCGGCAGTAAATGGTAAACCTACGAGAGTAAAACATTGCCTATGAAAAGCTCTCACCCGCCGTTCGGATTCGGCAATAAACTGTAGGTCCCACTAATTTGAGTACAAATACAACACGCACAACTCAAATGGTGAGAGAGCTCGGCCGAAGTGTTATACAGGACTGTAGCGCCAAACTATTATTATTATTATTATTATTAAACACATATAACCAAGAAAAATATTTTAAGTATGATATCCTTTAAAAAGCTTAATTAGTTGCCATTCAATTTGTACACAAATATTTTGTGTTTATATTTTAAAAAATTATACTTTTATCTATATGTGTTTACTGCTGTATAAAACAATCGATAACTCGGAAAATTATCGAAATATCGAAAATCCGATTACATATCATTTTTTTCGCATACACTTCTACATGATTGCTTATTTGAAACATTGTTTTGAAATATTCTAAAATTCGACTCTTAATACAAATGCACCTCCTACTACAATTTTCAATGTACTTGCGGCACGCGTTCCCATTGTTCAAATTCAAAAAAAAAATTGTACACCTTATTTTCGAGTCCTAATAAACAATCCTAGGGGGTGGACATGGGTGTTAAAAAATAAGTGACACTCTAGTCACCAGTGAAGCAAAAAGGCACTAGGTGGCGACGTAGTCACTAGACTTATTTACACACTGCAACTAATGCTTCTATAATTCGTAGACTGTTTTTCAAAAAATAATTTAGTTCAATACAGTATGTCTTCCAAGTAATTATAATGCACGCATGCAAGGTGAAATGTGAATTAGTGAAATGTGAATGCATGAAGGAGAAGGTAAAATAATAATATAATGTAAATTAAATTAAAATAAAATAACTGAAATTTAAAATAAATAAAAAAACAACAATAAAAAAGATATAAATAAAAATATTTAAATACAAAAAATATGTATTTTTTTACTGAATTTACCGGTCACAGAACACGATTTTGTAGACCAGTCGTGTGATAGGTCTGCAAGATGTTTTAATTGACCCCCTTCCCAGGATAACGCCATGTTAAACTTGCCGATTGGTTTCATATAAAAGAGCCAGAACTAGGACTGGTTAACTATCTCCGAGGAACCAGTCACGTGCATACTCTAGAACTGGTCCGTTTCCCCGTAGAGAAACACTGCAAAATTCTTGAAAGTAGAGTTGTATTTGTGGTAATTGTAAACGATCGCTTTCGAACGGGTTTTGATGTTATTAATTTAGCCACATAAGACGAAAAATCTTAGCTAATATTTGGATATGCAGGTCTCTACACAAAAAAAATTGACATTTCAAAATCACATTACTTTCATATCAAATTCCAATTCATATCAATTTAACATTAAACTATGTTAATATATCATGAAACTTTATAAATTGACAATTTCAATGTTAGATTTATATTGAAAATGATAAATTGGTATTGTTTATATCAACATTGCCCTTTAAATTGTAAATGTTATTATGTAATCATAAAGGTAAAATCTGATGTGTAAGAATGTGTTTCTTTTAAGTGACAAATTAATGCAAAAAAATAATTATGAATCATATAAATATGTTTATCATCAAGTTTCATAATTTTAAAAAATACAATTTTAATGTTGGACAAGTTTTTTAAAGGAATAATTAACGTTGTTTTTTACAATTTTTTGTTTTCGTGTATGAATGTATTCATTTCAGATATAACATAGTCTCCGTTTATTGTCCTTGGAATTCTATACTTACCCCTTTGTAAGACTTCAAGATTGTTTAAACTTGCATTACCCCATAATGCTTAGAACAGTTTTAAAATGCTTTTATACAGGAATACTTTATTTCCGTCTTACAGTCCGTCTATCAGTTGAAATCAAAAACAATTAATAAGAGTTATTTCAATGAACATGACAAATTACACAACTTCTATCGATGAAATTGAGGTCTCTTTTACTAAAAGGTCAAATACATATAATTTATTTTTGGTAATGTATGCCTACTATAATTAATCAAAACTCTTTCGGAATTAAAAATTATCAGTTATTATCAGGACTGGTTAACCCTGGTGACCTCTGAATAAGTTATTATATCATATTGCCAAATATTTATTACTGGGTTAGGCCGACTTTAAATTTCCAAAATTTCTCTACTTCCAAATTTTTCATGTGGCCTTACCTTCGTTGTTTCAAATTCTTTTTAATTAATTATGAAAGTCTTTCGAAATGTTATTATTGATACCAATATTAACAATATCAACTACATATTGTAATATATAATCTTCTGACTTATTAAACATTTTAAAATGTATCATAGTCTATTTTTTCCTACAAAAACTCCTATAATCGTTTCAATGGTTTTTCTCACTTTGCGGTTCCCTTAAATATATCAGTAAATTCAGAAGCATTCAGAAACTATGCACACCATTTTTTTTGAGAAAGAGTTGCCAAAGTATTTGTTTAAAATCGAATTTCAGCCATATGGCAAAAAGTGATTATTATTTATTAGAGTTTTGGTAATCCAACAAAAAAAATCAAGGAACAAAATACCTGAGAAGCAATAAAAATAAGAAGACATTATTATTAACTAGCTGGACCCGTGCACGACTCGTGCCAAGATTTTCTGAATTCAAAGATATGGAGCGATTTTATTAATATAAAAAACATTTTATTATTTATATGAGGGGCCCGTGCTTAGCAGTTGAAATTTTTTTATTGGTTTTATAAATGTGGTAACCAAATAATTCTCCGCCAAAACAACATTTCTCAAAGACAATTTTTTCTCAGACTGCGCTTCTCCGCAGAATTATTCACAGTAGAAATCTCCCTGTAAAATCCACATAGAACGCTTTCCCGTAGAATTCTCAACGTAGAATTCATCCCGGTAGAATTGTTCCCGGTAGAATTCTTTCCTGTAGAATTCTTCCCCGTAGAGGTTTTCCCAGTAGAAGTTTTAGTGTGGTGGGTTTTAATGTAGTAAGTTTCGGTGTGGTGAGTTTAGATGTGGTGAATTTTGGAGTGGTGAGTTTAATTGTGGTTAGTTTTGGTGTGGTGAGTTTTAGTGTGATGAGTTTTAGTGTGGTGAATTTGAGTGTGGTGAGTTTAAGTGTGGTGTTTTTAAGTGTGGTGAGTTTTAGTGTGTTCAATTATAGTGTGGTGGGTTTTAGTGTGGTGAATTTTAATGTGGCTTGTTTTAGTGTGGCGTGTTTTAGTGTAGCGAGTTTTAGTGTGGTTAATTTTATTGTGGTGTGTTTTAGTGTGATGAATTTTAATGTGATGAATTTTATTGTGGTGAGTTTTAGTGTAGTGAATTTTAGGGTGGTGAGTTTTAGTGTGATTAATTATAGTGTGGTGGGTTTTAGTGTGGTGAATTTTAGAGCGGTGAGTTTTAGTGTGGTGAGTTTTAGTGTATCGAAATTTGAGTGTAGTGAGTTTTAATGTGGTGAGTTTAAAAGTGGTGAATTTTAATGTCGTGAAATTTTAGTGTAGTGAGTTTTAGTGTGGTGAGTTTTAGTGTGGTGAAATTTTAGTGTGGTGAGTTTAAGTGAGGTGAATTTTAGTGTGTTGAATTTTTGTGTGGTGAGTTTTAGTGTGGTGAGTTTTTGTGTGGTGAGTTTTATTGTGGTAAGTTTTAGTGTGGTGAAATTTTAGTGTGGTGAGTTTTAGTGTGGTGAATTTTAGTGTGGTGAGTTTAAGTGTGGTGAGTTTTGGTGTGGTGAGTTTTAGTGTGTTGTATTTTTGTGTGGTGAGTTTAAGTGTGGTGAGCTTTAGTGTGGTGAGTTTTAGTGTGGTGAGTTTTTGTGTGGTGAGTTTTAGTGTGGTGAGTTTTATTGTGGTGTTTTTTTTTGTATATGAGTTTTTGGTTTCATGTTCGTAGCTGGTGAAAGTGCCGAGTTATATCGTGTTTAGGTAGCATGGGAGGTGCCACGCCTCTTTGTCCAATCCCGCCCATATATATCCTATCATTCCTTCCAGACCATACCGCATCTGTGGTAAAAATTTCAAGAAAATCGGATCAGCCGTTTAGATGGAGAAGCGGAACAAACGTGATTGCTTTTGTTTTTGTATTTTTGCTTTTGTTTTGTTTTGTGCTTTTGCTTTTTTGTTTCTAAATTTTTTTGTGTATTTGAGTTTTTTGTTTCATGTTCGTAGCTGGTGAAAGTGCCGAGTTATATCGCATTGAAAGTTTAGGTTGTATGGGAGGTGCCACGCCTCTTTGTCCAATCCCGCCCATATATAGCCTATCATTCCTTCCAGACCATACCGCATCTGTGGTAAAAAATTTCAAGAAAATCGGATCAGCCGTTTAGACGGAGAAACGGAACAAACGTGTTTCCTTCCTTTTTGTATTTTTGCTTTTGTTTTGTTTTGTGCTTTTGCTTTTTTGTTTTTACATTTTTTTTGTATTTAAGTTTTTTGTTTCATGTTCGTAGCTGGTGAAAGTGCCGAGTTATATCGTATTGAAAGTTTAGGTTGTATGGGAGGTGCCACGCCTCTTTGTCCAATCCCGCCCATATATAGCTTATCATTCCTTCCAAACCTACCGCATCTGTGGTAAAAATTTCAAGAAAATCGGATCAGCCGTTTAGACGGAGAAGCGGAACAAACGTACCTACAGATTTATTATATTAATAGGATGACCAAAATTAATGCAAATTTTACTTCAAAGAATTTTCTCAAGCGTTTAGTGTTGGCATTTGTCGGCAAACTTTTATGTGGTGACATATTTTGCGCATCAACTGAAAAAGTTATTCAACTTCTTGGGTAGTTGGTGCACAATAACCCCAAGGAGGACGACTGCTTTTGTGTGTTTTGTTTCTATTTCTTTATGGAAGAGCACACAAAGTTGCACAATTATGACATGTATAAATAAAAATTTTATAATATTAAAACTTTTAAGTTTTGCTAGTAAATACACCGTAAATATTATCTATAATACTTTTATAGATTTGGAAGTATTTAAAAATATATAAGACATAGATAGGTTTTAAATTTTATATATTCAAAAATGGTATGGTTCGAAGTTTATACATTAATAGACTTATTAAGCAGAGAACAACTCATTCATTACTAATTACATCGGCACCCTATTTGGCTATTTCTAATTACCAACCCCCCTAAAATACCTCTTTGCATTCAAAAAAACTTCCAGTAAAATATTTACTGCAAAATGTAAAACATTTTAAATGCTTGTTAAATTTAATTCAAGCTTTTTGAATTTCAAACTTTTTTAATTCACATGAAAAAAATGCTATTTTACAATAACTGCTGACTGTAGAATGAGCCTTATATCCCAAATTTATGTTTCAGTAGATTGTTTAAGTAATTTGAATACATTCATAAGTAAGACCATAATAACCTCCATCTCATTCTAACAAGTGTTTCTTGTTCTATAACTTTTGTTGCGGCCTCATAAAGTGGAATATTTTAGTGCTGGTCCTGCACTTTGTGCTCCTTAATATCAGGTTTTATCTTGGCTGTGGCGCCATCACCACCTTCACTAATGGTGACAGAACAGAGCTGGAGTGGGTCGCAATACGAAACATTTTGCAAAATGCTAATGCGGTGCGTAGTCCTTTCATCGTCCTTTAAGTACTCATCAGTCCTGTCTGTCCTTCCTATGTCCATCCGCATCATCATGACTAAGAAATTAATGGCTCATTAAAGTCCATAGCATTTCGACCGCAATATAAACTCAGTCTTTATGTGGAACTGAGGTATGAGAATAAATGCGAAAAATAAATCGATCCATATTGGAGTAATGAATGATCTTTGTGTAAAATTAATTTTTGTGTTTTGATTATTTCAAAGGAAAATCAATCAGAGAAACATAAGGACGATATTATGTTTTCAAATATGGGGCCTGGTGTAAAGTGGAACACGTTTTGATTTTTCTTCAAAAAAAAAGGACATTTAAATATTTTTTTAAAATTCTTTTAAAGGGTCTATTCGATAGACTGGTTCATGATCTAACCTTTTGCATCAACAAAATACTATTTATGTGCCATTTAGTTGATTTTTGGGCGATTTTTAAAAACAGCTCAATTTCGGATCTCTTGAAAAATACTTGGGTAATGTGGGAAACTTCAAAATTTTTACCAAATGCTATTATGTGTTTCTTTTTCATGTTTTATTTTTTCCGAACAATGTCAAATATATTGAGGGCAAAAAAACATTACAATAAGTAATAAAAATGAATGGCAATTCAAGAAAAATAAAGAACGTAAATTTAAATTCATAAACATCTCAGTAGTTATGTTAAGAAAATACGAAAAAAATTGTGAGTCTCAATATCTTGAGGGGAAATGGACACAGATTTAGTTGCTGGTCGTCAAGTTCACTATTTTAAGTATACAGGCCATTTTCAGATATGAACGTTCATTGAATTATAAAAGTTAAAATTTAATTCTTCGTAATTTCATTTAATAGTACAACTTTTTTATTTTTCTGATGAACTTGAAGAATCTTAAATAATCTATTCTTGTTGCTTCTCGGCTTTCTTCTGCAATTCTGAACGTATCTCAGGTGAAGTTAAAAATTTTGCTTTTCATTGATTTGTGGCCAAGATTGAAGTTTTTTCTTAGCTTCACCAATTAAATAATTCATATAACATAATATATTCACTAAAATTACAAAATCCATTTCTTAAATTACGTTTCCCACTTTACCCCAGAAAGTGTTTCTCACATTACCCCAATGTCGCAATTTGATCATAACTGAGCTCCATTTAAGCAATTATTTGAAAACCCATTTGTATTTCAGAAGATATAGAACATCTGATTATTTTAAACATACCTTTCTAATTAAATATGACTCAAAATCAAACTTTTGGATATCAAACAACAGCATTCTAAAAAATGTTAAAAACATTTTTTTCACTTGTTCTTGAAATGCAAAAAAAATGTGATAATTTGATTATAACCATGGATCAATAAGTTGATACCATATTAAGAAACACTTGACAATTTATTGCACAATTACCCCATGTCCCATTTTACCCTAATCACCCCTACTTATTATCTTGTTTTGCTTATTTTTTCAAAAATTAAAAATCAAAAATTCAAAAAATTGCGATCAATTACTCCTGCCTAGAATTAACCTTTAGCCATTTTAAAAATAATATCGTAAATGTATCGTTTAAGATCAAAAACGCAACCACTTAATTGCGTTGGTGCACGATTTACTTCGCTATTTATCTAAATTATTTAGTATAAGGCTTCGTTGGAAACCCTCGGTTGCATTTGGATTGGCTGACGTTGACCCTGTTGAAATTTGTAGGGCATTGACAACCAAGTAATTCAATAAACTGAGCATTTATAACGAACTACACAAAATCCTTGTTATTAAAAATAGATCTTTATGGGTCTATAGCAACGATGGATACCCAAACAAAAAAATCTTTTGATTTTGGTTTCGTATTCGGATTTATCCTTTTTTTATTCGGTTTTTAGTTTCATGAAGTTATAATGAAACGGAATTAGTAGAAAATCCGATCGAGTCATACTAATGAGCTCATTATGTCATTATTTCAGATAATCGGGCTCTCATAAGGCCCAAAGGATGTGACAAGTCAGAAACACGATAGGCAGGGCAATTTGCTATAATAATAGTTTGGCACTACAGTCCTATAAAAATTCTATCATGAAAAAAAATATTCCAGAGTTGGGATGTATCTGGAACACCCAATGATATAAAGAGTTTTTTCAAAAAAATATTGTATATATCTTTATTAATCACAATTTTTATGGACTGATTATATTATTAAATTCATAAATTTATTTCGCTATTTTCAAGAATTTATACATATTAAAATATTACAGGCCAACTGATGCGATTCTCAAATACACTTGATCATTGTAGAATTTAAAATTGTAGCAATCGTTGATTTGTATATTTTATGTGAAAAAAATATATTTCATATTTTTTCATTCCGAATTTGCCTTTATTAAAATAATAACTTCTTTTTTAATTCGTGCGTTTTATTTCTTTTTGCCCTGCGTTCAATAACTAAGTTCAATAGGTTATGGGCGATCATCATTCAACTCATGGTATCAGGCAGTTTAATGGCTGCGGATATGACGACTGGCAGTTCAGGATGAAAATTCATCTGGACTCGCACAATTGGTTGGAAGCTCTAACCGGCGAACCTCCAAATGAAGGGCAAGCAAAAGAAGAGTTCCTAAAGTTGGATCGGGAGGCAAAGGAGTGTATCGTGAGCTTCGTGCATTCGGACTGTCTCAGCTACGTGAGGGACAAGAATACAGCAAAAGCTATGTGGGATAGCTTGGAGTTCGTATTTGCCAAGAAGTCTGTGGTGAATCAATTGCTGTTACGAAAGCAACTAGCCAAGCTGCGTATGAAAAATGGGGATGCAGTGTCGTCGCATTTGCAAAATTTTGACGGTCTTGTTCGTCAACTTAAAACTGCAGGAGCCAATCTGAAAGAAGGCGATTTACTCGCACAACTTTTCCTGACTCTTCCTGAAAAGTTCGACCCATTGGTTACGGCTGTCCAAAATCTGCAGGATGGCAAGTTGTCTTTAAGCACTGCAAAAGAACGACTGTTAGCTGAGGAAATAAACTTAGCGATCGCAATGAGGAAGAAACACAGGAGAAAACTGCATTCTCAAGTAAGAAGACTTTTAAGAAGAAGAAATTTGCTGCCAAATGCTATAAGTGCAATAAGTTTGGACATCAGGCTAAGGACTGCAGATCTGAAGAAGCGCGTAGTGTCGAGGCGAGAAGTCAAAATACTCGATGCAAGAGCTTCTGCTTTATGGCTGATAGGAGCACCACCAAGTACAAAAGTGACAAAATCGTTTTTAAGCTAGAGTCTGGGGCGAGCGATCATCTCGCTAACGAGAGCTGGTATTTCACTGACTTTCAAGAGCTTAAGTACCCAGTGGAAATTAATGTCGCTAAAAACGAACAATCGTTAATTGCAAGAAGATCTGGAAAAATCGACGGCTTATGCAATTCTGGAGTTGAACTGGTAATGAAAGACGTGCTGTTTATTCCTGAACTACGAGACAATCTTCTATCGGTTCGCAAGTTAACCAGTGCTGGAGCAGAAGTGCAGTTTCGCCACAATAAGGCACTCATTTTCAAAAATCAAGAGTTGCTGGCGACCGCTTACTTACGCGGAAATTTGTACGAGCTGGAAATTTGTATCGTCAAGCCTGCAGCAAATATGTGCCGCAAGGAAGAATCATTACTGTGGCATAGACGTCTTGGCCATATTGGTCAAAATGGTATGGATTCGCTGATGAGAACAAAGTTGATTCCCAATATGTGCAATAAATCAGAAAATATTGGTTTTTGTGATGCATGTGTGGAAGCTAAATATTGTCGAGAGCCTTTCGATGGCACACGCATCAGAGCAAAACGCCAACTGGAGAGAATTCACTCTGACGTATGTGGACCCCTGGATCCGATCGCAACGGATGGTTCAAAATACTTTGTGTCCTTCATCGATGATTACAGTCATTTTGCGATGATTTTCCTAATCAAAAAGAAATCGCAAGTATTTGATTGCTTTAAGGAATATGAAGCGCTGGCGTCTGCAATGTTTGGTAGTGCGATTTCTAAATTGACAATCGATCAGGGACGTGAATATCTTTCGAAGGAGCAGGATCTTTGGTACAAACGTAAAGGCATACAGGTCGAGCCAACTATTGCCTACTCGCCTCAGCAAAATGGAGTTGCTGAGCGATTTAACAGGACACTCATGGAAAAAGTTAGAGCAATGCTGATCGAATCAAATATGCCGAAGAAGATGTGGAGCGAAGCTGCCGTCGCTGCAACATATATATTGAATCGAAGTCCGACGAAGACACTAGACAATTCGATGACACCGGCTGAATTGTGGTATGGAAGTTTGCCAGATCTAAAAAAGCTTCGGGTTTTCGGCTGCAAGGCATATGCCTGGATACCACATCAGTGTAGAAAGAAGATGGACTCGAAGAGTCGAAAAGCTGACATGGTGGGCTATGCGCCGAACGGATATCGACTTTGGGATATGGAACGGCACAAAGTGTTCACAGCACGAGACGTCAAATTCGATGAAACACAATTTCCATACAAGCTGCAAGATTCAGAATCAAACAACAAATTGGACGACGTGATTAGTCTTTCGTGGGACAACGAACAAGAGGGGGATGCAGATGGTGTTGTGGTGGCCGATTGCGAAATAGCAGCAATCCCAATAATACAAGAAGAAGAAGAGTTCGAAGATGCTGTAGTTGGTGAAGAACCTGAGGTATCTGCTGGAGTTAATTTACAAAATGAAAGCAGTAATCTTCCCGAAAATACTCTCAGACGCAGCGAAAGAGTGCGCCGACCAACAAAATTTTTTGATTTTTTAACTGGTGCAAAAGCAAATTCTGCCGCTGCTGCTGAAGATACCGCGGAGGTTCCGGAAGGCTACGCAGACATTTTTGGGAGGTCTGATACAGCACACTGGAAACGAGCTATCGAAGAAGAACTCAACTCGATGCAGATCAACAAAGTCTGGGAAGTCGTCAAGAAGCCACCCAATGCAAAGCTTCTAACTTCTAAGTGGGTGTTTTGCATTAAGGAGGATGAGAATGGGAACGAAACGCGATACAAGGCAAGACTTGTTGCAAAAGGATTTCTCCAGAAGTATGGCGTGGACTATAGTGAAACATATGCGCCTGTCGCGAAGCTGACGACGATACGTGCTGTTCTTGCTATTGGTGTATACAGAAAATACTTTTTTCATCAACTAGACGTTAAAACCGCATTTTTGCACGGGGAATTATGTGAAGAGATTTACCTGTCAACTCCTGATGGTATTAAAGAGAGAGAGGATACAGCATACAAATTGCTCAAATCGCTTTATGGTCTGAAGCAGGCCCCACGATGCTGGAACGACATGTTTAATCAATTTATCATATCGCTAGGATTTAAAAGATCGAATCATGATTATTGTCTCTATACCAAGTTTGATGATAAGCGAGAAGATGTCTTAATTGTCATTATGTACGTGGATAATTTGTTAATCGCTGGAAGCAAGAAGACAACGATCGATAAACTCAAAAGTGATCTTTCAGCGCGTTTCGTAATGAGTGATTGCGGTGTCTTGAAATTTTTCTTGGGCATCAAGTTGGATTTTAGTGATGGGTGCCTAAAATTATCTCAAGATGGAAGCATCGAGAAAGTACTTTCGAAGTTTGGAATGCTGGATTGCAACTCCGTCAAGAGTCCAATGGAGAAAGGACTTCAACTTACTGCAAACAATGAGGACATTATTTTTGATAAACCGTATCGCGAACTTCTTGGATCTCTGATGTACATTATGTTGAGCTCAAGACCCGATATTTGTTTTCCGGTTGCTTACATGGGGAGATACCAACAAAATCCAACGGAAGTGCATTGGCAGCATTTAAAAAGAATCGTCAGATACCTCAAAGGCACTAAGTCTTTGAAATTAAGCTTCGATGGAAATCAAAGTGATCCAATTGTGGGATTTGCCGATGCCGACTGGGCAATTGATGTTGGAGACCGCAAATCAGTAAGTGGATACATTTTTAAGATATTTGGATGTACTGTGTCTTGGTGCAGTAAGAAACAGCCAACTGTTGCAACATCCTCGAGTGAAGCGGAATACATCGCTTTGAGTGCAGCTACTTCTGAAGCAATATGGCAACGAGGATTATTGCAAGACCTGAAGGAGCTCAATGATGAATCCGTAACCATCTACGAAGACAAACGCGGATGCATTGGGATGGCTAACAACTCGGAAAGTAAACGTGCTAAGCACATTGATATTAAGCACCACTTCATACGAGATAATGTTGCAAATGGCATAATAAAAATTGTATCTATTGGAACTAAGGACTAGCTTGCAGATATTTTCACAAAATCTTTGGACACTAATAGCTTCTTAGTTTTTCGTACTAATCTGGGATTACACGATTGAGAGAGGGTGTAGAATTTAAAATTGTAGCAATCGTTGATTTTTATATTTTATGTGAAAAAATATATGTCATATTTTTTCATTCCGAATTTGCCTTTATTAAAATAATAACTTTTTTTAATTCGTGCGTTTTATTTCTTTTTGCCCTGCGTTCAATACCTAAGTTCAATAATCATTAATTACGAATATTCCTGTTGGGGTGCTTTACAAACGAACTAATTTTCATCATGAAGCATGCCACAACACCTGCTTAAATAATCATCCAACAGCAGGGACATTTTATGTGTGCCAGCCATGCGGAATCAGTTTATATTTCAATTTGCCTCACAGTCCAGCGCTCATTCACTCACTCACTGAGTCGCTCCCAAAGGTATGCAATGTTATTCGTTAATTTTGTTTGTGTGCGCGCCAAAATGTATGCAAATAGTTTTTCTCTTTTACCGTGAGTATTTATTTTCTTTGCTAGCTGCCTGTCTTTTTGTCTGACTGTCGGTTTATATATCTGTCTGTTTGCCTTTATGTTTGGCTTTTCTTTACTTTGTGAAACTTGTCTGACAGTCTGTGAATGAGTTTCTTGAAATTTGCACTGAAAACCACATCCGCATTCAAGTCGCTGCGGTATTTTACACCTCCTACAGTCAACGTTTAGCTGTCTTTAAATGTGAATGAAATTTATCGTGTTTTCATTTTGTCCTTAATTGAATTCCCTTAGTTTGCCACCGTTTTCGTGGTCGCCTAATGGTTAAATGTACCGCAAAAGATCCCCTCTTCTTTATTGCATTTTTCTGTATACTGCTGTTGTTGTTTTTCTGTCGCCTATAACTCTGCTGCAATTTGTGTGGCACACGGCGACTTGGCGGCAGCACTGAGTAATGCACCATCGCGCCAAAAGCATGTTGGAAAGATGCTGCTGCCAACGTGGCATAAATCGCAATTAAGAGATAGATGCGCGCTATTTCTTCCCCCAGCACTCATTTCCGCTTTAAACGCTGCGAAAACAAATCCCGGAATGAAAAACATTTTACCGACGACCAGCACAACGCAGCGCAGCACATCGCAGATTTCACTGCAGCCTCTGCTCGAAGCCTTTATCTGGCGTTTCCTCACGCTCTCATTAAACCACACATTAAAACCGCTGAAATGGTATTTTATGCAATTTATTAACTTTTAGTTACGTATTCTATTTTATGAAAGCAGCCAAAGCGGTTACTTAGAAAAAAATGATACTGCGGTTTAGTATTTAGATAATATTGGAAATTGTATAATTTAGCTGTTAATTTAAGGATATCTTAAATAGATTCTCTTGAATTTAATCTTTTTCGATAAGGTTCAATAACAATTCCGGAAACCCATATTATGCTATTACAACATTGCACGTATTCACAGATTCAAGGTATTTGGTATAATGTTTTATGTCGAAACAATATGACTTGATACCACTTTTTACACTGCATAAATTTTAATCTTCATCTTAATGTAATAAAATTAAACGAACTTGTTTTCAATTTAATCACATTGGTATTTCAATTGAGATTTCGTGACATGTCCCTAAAGGTATGCACCATTTACGGTGTGAAATTAAATGTGAAATACATACTACATACATCTAGGGGCAACATTTACGAGTTAAAGTGAAAATTAGTATTCAATGTCATTCTGCCATATTATTCATAGCCCCTTATTGGAGGGACCAAATTTTATAAAAAAGGGAAAATAAGCAGACATACCATTCCAAAGGAGAACAGAAGAAAATAAAATTGAAATAATAAAAAAATATGATAAAATAAATAAAAAATATAGAAATTAAAAATAAATAATGTAAAAAGAATATTTTTTATTTTTTACTAAAATAAAAATAATAAAATCAATAACAATTGTTTTAAATTTAAATAAAATTTTTTATATTTTGTGTTAAAAACAATAGTTTTAAATTTAAATGAAATTGTTTTAAGATGTTTTCATTGTCTTTTGTGTTTAATTTTAACACAATTTCATTTAATTTTAACACATTTTTCTCTCAGTGTACCTTCAAATAACACATAAAAAAATCTGTATTAAATCAAAAATCTTTCAAAATTTGATTGACATTCAAAAATAAATGTATTTATTATTCCTACATCGATGTATGGAAACCAAATAAATAAATTAACTAAATTTGTACAATTTTGGGCTAAAGTTCAAATTTAGAAAAAAAAATTGCAACCTCTTTATTTCCGCAAAAAAAAACCAAAATTAAAAAAGCGTCGCTTGAATTCCTGGTGATCTTGAAAAATCAAGAACCGGTACACAGGTACATATGGGTACTTAAATGAAAGGTAAATTTACTGCATTATAAATACGGATTTTGTGAGGCTATATCCTGACCAAAACGCAAATATTTTTTTTATGCTATAACTTTTTATTAGCGCAAGATAAAATAGTAATGTAAAACATGTATTTGTTGTTTTCAAAGCACCTATCGATTGCCATCATTAATTAAAATAAAATGGCCAAACATTTTTCTTGCAAATGTTAAAAATTTAAAAACAATATTTTAAAATAAAGATGATCAATAGATGCTTTAAAAACAAACAATTAATGTATTTACATCATTATTTTATCTTATACCAATAAAAAATTATGGCAGAAAAACGAAAAGATTTGCCCTTTTGGCATGACATCATTTTCAATTTTTCAAATTCGCCCTTTTGGTTTTGTCTTTTGTGGCTAGAAATATTCAATAAAACCATACACGATTTGGCACAGTATAATAATAATAATAATTTGGCACAACAGTCCTATAAGAACTTAGGCCGAGCTCTCTCTCTATTTTGAGCTGTGCGTGTTATATTTGTACTCAAAGTGGTGGGACCTACAGTTTATTGCCGAATCCGAACGGCGACTGAGAGCTTTTTCATAGGCAATGTTTTACTCTCGTAGGTTTGCCATTTACTGCCGAGAGGTAGCGCGGTATAGAAAAATGTTTCTATGAAAAGATGTTGTTAGCACCAGTCCAGGATTGAACCGGGGACCTTTCGGCTCGCAGTCCAACGCACTAACCACTGAGCTACCGCGGCTACAGTATACTTGAGGAAAAACTGCTCTCAAAAATGTAAAAAAAAATGCAAATGTCAAAAATTACACATTTGCCCGTTTGGCATGATAGTGACGATGTAATTTTCAATACCAGGCAGAATAGTTTTCTGTCCGGTATGGAAAATTTCAGCAATCGGTCAACATATTGTTACGAAAATTCAGTCTACGGAAAACTGTTCTACGAGTTCGTATCGCTGGATTGTGTACAAAATAAAAATCGCACTTATATTTGGTTTTAACTAGTATTATTTCAACTAGTATTAATTAACTTTATTATTTTAAATAACAACTTAAAGAATAATCACTTATATCAACTGCTGAATTACTACAAGTTATCTTTACAATGTTCACTCACGAGACGCACTAGTTCACTATTAAATCACAACTGAAGTACAGTGCCTCAGATGTGCGGCCTTATATACTGCAGGCATCAGTTCGACACGTTTCGACAAGCTTCGACTTGTTTCGAGAACCTTCTACTCGTTTCGTGAATGACGCATGCTATTGGCATCTCATTCGCATTGTTTTAATGTGCTGATCTTCCATCTTTTTCTCGCACATTGCATAGTGCGCTGAATGATCTTCCGTCTCTTTCTAACACATTGCTTAGTGCGCTGAATTGTCTTGCGTCTCATTTATTATTGTTGAATGCTTGCACATTGGAGCAAATTACCTCTTTTCGTAACAATATGATCCGTGACCCAGCCTTTTGGGCATATACGAATATCCCTAAATCTAGGTGAAAACGAGTTGGGAAAATTAGGTCACATGGGTAAGTTCGTACACATTGTATACCTACCTTTAAAGTTCTTATTATGCTGAACATTCCTACACACAGAATATTATTTACATATCAAATTTCTGACGACGTCCCATTAATTTAAAAAATTTATGTAAAAGAAAAAAAAATCAAAAAATATTGAAACATGTAAAAAAATAAATGTGGGCGGATCGCGCCCACTTTTAAAACATATGTAGAGATTTAAGGCTAATATTTCATAATTTTGTTTTCAATAATTTGCGAATAAAATGTCCACCATGAAAAAGCGAGAAGTAATAAAAAAAATCAAATGTGGGCGTATCACGCCCATTTTTGGATCATATATTTTTAACAATACGTTTTAAATTTTATAGGTATATCTTGAATACTTTTCGAGTTATTGGTTCGTAAAGAGTTATATAAAAGTGACTTGTATGGGAGGTGGGCGTGTCCGTTGACCAATTTAGCTCATTTACATTGACAAAAATAACTTTCGGCTAAAAAGTATAGAAACGAAATTTCATCGCATTCTAAGCAGTATTTCTCAAGTTATCGTGTATACGGACAGCAAGACAGACGGACAGACGGACATGGCTAAACGAACTCGGGTGGTGATGCTGATCAAGAATATATATACTTTTCCATACCGGACACGCCTTCTTAGGGGCGTTACAATATATGCACAAAGATAATATACTCTGTATCTCATTGATGTAGGGTATAAAAAAGTTCACTTTTTATTCAAAGAAACAATTTTTAATTTATAGTTAAACATATAAAAAAATAATTCATATCGCGTATCGAATTTTATTAATTTATTTAAGTCTTGACTAACTTCAATTTCTTCACACATTATCGTACAAGTACACGATATTTATAGTTATTTTTACTAGGCTGAGACCGATTGTTACCCAGTGGAAAATTTCAGAATAGGACCATAAGTGACCGATACCATTTTCGTTCTACAAAGTATTAATGACATTTTCATACAAATGTCCTCCAATGCCACATGCCATTAACGATGTCATGCACGTCATTCATAGATCCTTATCGAACACTTTTAATCAGCTAATTTTAATGTATAGCTATGATAATATTTGATATATCTATGATAACAAATGGTGTATGACATCTTTAATGCAATGTCCTCTATGAAATAGTGAAAGATTTTCATGAAAATGAGAAAATTTTCAATGTCGTCGATTCATCACTGATGTTGTCAATGATGTCATTTCCCGTTGTGAGTTTGTCATGTTTTAACTGACATCGAAAAATTTATCAGAAAAAGGCATTCAGTAATAATAATTTAAAATAATTATAAATGGTTACATAGAATAAAAAAACATGTTTAAGACAAATACATTTCTCTTGGTTGGAAGTAGTAATAGTTCAAATATTTTTTTGTA
Organism: Dryomyza anilis; assembly: GCA_951804985.1. Taxonomy (NCBI): domain Eukaryota; kingdom Metazoa; phylum Arthropoda; class Insecta; order Diptera; family Dryomyzidae; genus Dryomyza; species Dryomyza anilis. The sequence goes on along the minus strand of OX638131.1, from coordinate 42,224,352 downwards.
AACCGTGATAGTCAAAAGTAATAACTAAAATATTTTTCAAGTAATAATTTGTAATAATCAAGTTATGATTTGTATGAAGTAGTAAAAGATAAAGTTACTACCGAAAAATATTATATGTTTGCCGCAAAACAATCTTTTTTTTTAGAGTGCACAAAAAATAATACACACTTTATAATTATAAGTAAAATAACTTCAGAGTATTTTTGCAACAGATTCATTTTGTCTTTTTGCTCTGTTAGATGAATTATATTTTATTTTTATAAAAAGAAAATTGTAAAAGCTGCAATAATCATCCACATAAATGTTAAGTACCCAATAATGTCAGAATAAATATTTTCTTTTCAGCTCCATAACTTGCACCACAATATTTCAAAGGCACATTGCAAAAAACAACACAAACAACAAAGCATAAAATCGAGATAAAAGTGAAGATAAAAAAAAGTGAATAAAAAATTTAGTTTAATTAAAATTTACAAAGTAAAGGCGTCGAATAAGTTACGCTTGCAACGGAAAATAACAAAAAAAATTTAAATAAAAACGAAATATGAAAATAGTTACTACTGCTGCTGCTTTTATTGCGTAATGAATTGTGTTAAAAAGCAGAACATTGTAGAATGTTACAAAAACAACAGACAGAAAGTAGGAACAATCGCATGAAAAGGATCCATCGGAGGGTTCCTGCCTTCCGTTTATGAGTGTTGGGTTTATGTGGGGGACGGGCGTGAGAGAGTTTTGATATTTCTGCAATATGCACTTTATGATTTATTATTTGATAAACACTGACTGCATTTAGTAGATTTAATATTCAAAGTATTTTGCATTAAATGCTTTCGCATAGATTGAAAAACCAAAAACATGCTGATAACAAGAATTCCAAAAGGGTACAAAATATGTGTGTGAAATGCGAGATAAGAATGTTTAATGGAGTGCGTAAGATGCAGTCGTTTGTACCCATTTTTTAGCCATAAAATAGTAATGTGGGCAACGATACTTGTTGGCTTTTTATCGCATTACGTGTGTTTATATTGAAATTGATATTGGCTTTAATAAAAGGTTAATATTCTATTCCGTAGACATAATATTAATGTTGCGAAAATTTACAACCATAGAAAAAAATTTGGTGTTCGAAAACTGTTTAGAGCTAATATATAAAATATTATATAAAATATTAAATAAAATTATTAAATTTAAAATTTCTTAATTAATTTTATTATTTCATCTGCTGTAAACACTTTATATTTTTAGGTCAACGAATAGAACTGTTTCTCGTAAATACATCAATTGTTTCTAGTAAACAATTGATGTAATTGTCATTCGGTCATAACGTCACTATTATGCCAAAGGGTCGAATGTGTAATTTTTAACATTTGTGTTTTTATACCCTACACCTATGAAGTACTGGGTATATTAAGTTTGTGCAGATATTGTAACGCTCCTTAGGAGGCGTGTCCGGTATGGAAAAGTATATATATTCTTGATCAGCATCACTACCCGAGTCCGTTTAGCCATGTCCGTCTGTCTGTCCGTCTTGCTGTCTTGCTGTCCGAATACAGAATAACTTGAGAAATACTGATCAGAATGCGATGAAATTTCGTCTCAATATATTTTAGCCAAAAGTAGGAACTGAGTTTGAAAATGAGCCAAATCGGTCAACGGACACGCCCACCTCCCATACAAGCCACTTTTATATAACTCTTTCGGAACTAATAACTCGAAAAGTATTCAAGATATAGTTATAAAATTTAAAACGTATTGTTAGAATTCACCTAAAAATATGTGGTCCAAAAATGGGAGTGATTCGCCACTTTGAATTTTTTTCATTTTTTACAGATTTTTTGTAGAAAAAATTTTAGTCGTAAATTATTAAAAAATTTCCCACCAAATTATACTACTAATATATCCAACAAGAGTAGTGGGTATTCCATAGTAGGGCCCGACCGACTATAAAAGTCCGCCCCATGTGACCGAACTTACCCATGCTTTTTTTTACATTTTTAATGTAGTTTTTGCTCATGTATACTGTGCCAAAAACGTGTATGGTTTTGTTGGATATTTCTACCCATACAAGAGCGAATTCGAAAAATTTAAATTTTTGTCATGCCAAAAGGGCTAATATTTTTCTTTTTTATGCTAGTGGTGTGAAGACATTAATTGTTTGTTTTAAAAGCACCTATTGATCAATATAATTATTGTAAAATATTATTTTGAATTTTTATCATTTGGGCATTTCTATAGGAAAGTCCACCGTGGCCGAAAAATTAGTTAATTAACATGTTAAAGTTGAGTTCATATTTTTGTCACTAATTTTCATTTTTAATAACATTTTCTTTTGAATTGTTTCGTTTTTATGAGCCATGGTACGAGTGCACTATTTTCACGAGATAAACCTTCAAATAAATATAAGTTCCAAAAAATACAAAGACAGGAAATAAAGACCAGTAAACGGAAAATTTTTGATTTGCAGTCATTGACTATTTAATGTCACGTTCGAGACCGCGAAACACCACTAGAAATGTTTGAAATTTTTAAATTTTGAATTTTTTAAGACTTTAGTATGGCATATTAATAAAAAATAAGAAATCTGAATCATATCAAGTAGAAGTAATTTTCCCCATGGTGAATAAAAAGTCACTGTTTTTGAACAAAATCATACTACTCCAAAACTAATAAGTAGACTTCATTAATTTCACAGTGCAACAAATGTCCTACTTATTCTTCCCTCTTCCGATTTGATAACGATTTTTAGGGTAACATAAGGGTCGCTGATCACGAATCTGACGTCCGTTTTTATCTATCAGCTCTGGCTTCCTCACAGTTTGGGGTCAAATATGAACAATTTGAATGTTAAAAGACAGTTTATAACGTTTCAGGCGCTTTTCACAATGTTTTTCGAAAGCTGAAATATAAATTATATATTCTTGTGAATTTCAACATTCTACAAACATTGATGTATTTACTTTTCTTCCTAGACATCCTATTTGACAAAAATAAAAATTCCTGTTTTTAGGCATGATGGGTGGAAAGTCAAACTCATATACCTTGAATCTAAAATTTACATAAACGCTCACACATTTAGTATTGATATTGATTTTAAAAAAAAATCATAGTTTTCGAGATATATGTAATAAAGTATCAAATTTTGGGATAAAAAAAAATCATTTTTGGGTATTTATTTCTTGTCATCCAGTTTAACACCATTCTTGTCTTTAAGTTTTAGCTTAGCAAATTACATCAGTTATAAAAGTACATTATAATATTATAATATTCGTATGTGCTTATTTTGCCAAACAAAAGTATGCCTTAAAACACAGCATTTCGCTTTTGTAGTATGTCCTTGAAACAGAACGTCCAGGAAAAAAACTGCATACGGTATTATTTTTATAATATTGAAATTCATAAGAATATAAAACCGAATATTTTGCACACAACGTAATGAAAAAAATACAAATTTTATGGTTTTTTCATCATTTTGTTAAATCATTTTTGAAGGGGAACATTTTTGACAAAAAGAGTATGACAGTTTTTTCAAGAGTTCACGCGGTATGTCCAAATTTGTAATTAGTAGGGTTAAAATTCAAAAACATTAAGGTTATAGGATAGAGTTAGAAAGATGATGTCAAAGTAAAATAATACTGTCTATTCGTGATAAACAATATTGCTAAAAACACAATATCTGTATCTTTTAAAATAACAAAAATGTACTATTTTGTATATTTGACGGACAATATCCTTGAAACAGGACGTTTGCGAATATGCCAATATTTTTAGAATGTCGAAATCCATAAGAACATATAACTTGTATTAAAGCTTTCTAAAATGTTTGTGAAATGTGCTTGCAACTTAATAAATAAAATAGAAAACTTATAGTTTTTATATTATTCTGTTTAATGGGTGGATTTGAGGCAATTTTGTTATTTGGGGACCCCACCTTATTTTTTATGGGGAATATATTTGATGAATAGAGCAAAATAGTTTTTTCAAGAGTTCACGCGGTATGACAAAATTTGTAATTAGTATGGTTAAAGTTCGATAAACAGGGGTTATGGAAAAGCGTTGTACGATGGTGCCCAAGTAAAAAAAATGCACCTGTTCATAGTAAACATTATTGTGAAGAAACCAAGCATCTTTTGAATTTAACTTATTTTTTGTATTGTCTTTAAACACCATAATTGTTCATATTTGACCCCAAATTGTGAGGTACCCAGAGCTGATGGAGCAAAACGGACTTCAGATTCGAGATCAGCGACCCTACGTTACCCTAAAATCGTTATCAAATCGAAATATGGAATTTTTGCTGCACTGTGTTTTTTTTTAACGAAATAAGAAAATATCAAGGTACAGTTGTGTATTATAAGATTTATTCTATTGTTTCTCAATAAATGTGTAAATAATTTAATTTTTGAGAAATTTTAACATTGATTTCTCAAAATCTGGATCCGATATAGGAATGTATTTTTTTATTTTTTACTACATTAAAAGTGATTAAAAATAAGTTAGTATGAATGTAGGATATCGTTTGTGGTCCTTGGGAAAGAATTTACAAACAAAAAAAAAAATACAAATGTGTGAAATTAGAATAAAATGAAAGTTTTTGCTTCTTATTTTTCAAAATTCGTAGCCGATATCGGAATGATTTTTTTTTTGTTTTTGACCATATTGATAGTGATTAGAAATAAGTTAGTGTGAATGAAGGATATCGCTTGCAGTCGCGGGAATAAATTTACAAACAAATGTACAAATATATGAAATTTGAATAAAATTGGAGTATTTGCGATGTTATGTCTCAAAATCCGAAATCGATATCGAGATGATTTAATTTTTGTTTTTGATCACATTAATAGTTATCAGAAAAATATTAGTGTGAATTAATAATATCGCAAGGTTTAATTCATATCAAATTATTAACATGACATAATAATCCTCAAATTTGAATTTTTGAAGCCCGATTTTATAAAATTATGATGAGTTTATGGAATTATAATAATTTTCATTTTTTTTTTACATTTATGTAAATTTACACTTTAGATAGGTCGTGTGTATTAAATTGTAATATGAAACACTTAACACTTAAAATCAAATAAATACATTTATAACTAATATGGTAGTATTTCCCTAAGATTTTCCTATAAACTCGAGCATACCATATGTGTTTTACGTATAGTTAATATACTAAATATTTTATGTCAATTAAATAAATTCTACAAACAATTAAAAATATCTTTGTATAAAGTGTAAAATAAATATTTTAAGAAAAAATTATTTAAATTTATTGTTTTAATTACCCATTCCGAGATAGTTGTTTTAACATTTAATATTCCAAAAGTTGTGAAAGCATAAACGCACTTGGGAATTTAACTTTGTTTAGAGTTGTGTGTGTGTGATATTATTTTGAAAAGTTTTAAGTATTAATGACTTAATCGCATGCTTAACAGACATTTCCCAAACACACACACACATTCTGTAAATTATAATACAAAAGCACACACAGACTTAAACCGATACATATGTATGCATATAAATAATGTGTGTGTGCAGTTCTATCTACGTAAATCGGTGCTGCTTTTTGATAAGTGTGCCTTCTATGCAAACACTTAACTTCTACGTCTCCACATTATTTGTTTTCATCCAAATTGAATTTAAAATTTTCCACGCAATTAACTTTTATTTAATGGGCTATATTTCATTATCTAAAATCTGATTTTTGTTCAAGTTTCAATTTTGTTTAAATGTTGAAATTATCAACTCGTTGAATCAACTCACACAAATATAGCTGAATTATCAAATCATTGCATCTCGTAGTTAGCATAATAATTAGCAATATGTATTGTAATTGCTATGGAAATAATTATTAATTTAATGTAGGGTAGAACGGTGTTAAGTCGGTACATTTTCGGAAATGCTAATTTTAAACATCATACGAAATATACTTATTTGCCACTGAATTGCCAGCCAAAAAGCCCCACAATTTAGGATCCATTGAAGTATCGGTTGACCTGTATTGAATTTGAACTATAATTTTAACTGCATTTGGATTAAAACAAAAAAATAATAAAGATCCTCAGCAGTGCCGTGGAATAGCACAGAATTTATAAGGACATAATGCCAAAACTTGTAGCGTCGCTGACTCGTCTGGTTAGTGCGTTGGACTACGAGTAAAAAAGTCACTTGTGCATTGGTCTACAAGACCGAAAGGTTTCGGGTTCAATCCCTGTGGCTGTCAAAAAAAAAATTTTTTTTTTCTATGCAACCTCAATGGCATACATTGCCTATGAAAAGCTCTCACCCCGCAGTTCGGATTCGGCCTTAAACTGTAGGTCCCACCACTTTGAGTACAAATATAACACACACAGCTCAAATGGTGAGAGAGCTCTGCCTAAGTTCTCCACAAGATTGCAGCGCCTAACTTTTATTATATTATAATGCCAAAAATATGCTATGACATAATAATATATGTCTTTACGACTCGAATTTAAAAAACGGTTAAATTTTTCAGGTTATAACCATCTCAAATTTTTACGCCCACACAAAAAAAAATCAATTTTCGAAAATTTATTAAAATAGTGAATTTTTGATATTTCTTAAATTACCCTATTACGGCTGTCTCTTTTTTTCGACATAACTTTACATAAATATATGTACTGTATAATATAATATTTAGTGTATAATAATATATAATATTTATTCCAATTTTAAGTTAATGTATTTATAAACATGTTCTTATAAGGTTCTTAATTCTATTCTTGCATTTTACATGAAACATAACACATTTAATAATGTGCCAGTAATTTGCCACCTAATTGCAACAACTTAAAGCTCCGCCCACTGCCGTATGTGTTCCATTATCAGAATTAATGGCTCTTCAGTATGCCATTCGTTTCGATATCGATGCGAGAAGAAGGAGAATTCACACGATATCGGACACTTTCTCGTAACGAGGTAGGTAGATATCGACACGAGGACAAATTATTTGAAATCTGAACTTTTTCGAAGAAAAAATGATCACATCATTTAATATTAATGAATTTTAATGTGCTTAGCATTTAAATAATTTTGTCAGTATCCCTGCTGTTTATTATCCCGCTTTTATAAAAATTGGTCGCTCAAATAATATGCCTATGAATAATATGGCAGGGTGACATCGAACGTAAATGCAGCCCTTAGACGTATGTTGTATGCATTTAACATTGCATTTTACAATGTAAATGCTGCATACCTCGAGGGACATATGACTTGATTGTAAATTTTCATCAATGACGTCATCAATAACATTTCATCAATGACAGATTTTCACAATGTCATTGATATGTGTTTATATGACATATAGTGTATGACGTCTTTAATGCAATGTCATTTATGAAATTGTTGTAGACATATTTATCAATGACAAACTTTAAAATGTCCTCGATTCATCATTGATGAACTTATCGTCAATGATGTCATTTCCTGCTGAGATAAAAAAATAAATAATTATTTGCTGAGATGCTTTGACAGAAATCAGGAATTTTGCGATAATTAATCATTTAATACAGGAATTCGTATCAAATTTAATCCCAATAATTTTATTCGTATCGTATATCAAATACAACACCTCCACTTGACCACACAATTATTACAAATGAACTGCATGAAATATGATTAATTTAATATGATTGTTTCTCACGTCCAGCTCGATTGTGATGATGCATTGTGTTTGTAGAACAATCTATATATATAAAACTCTTGGTCCGTCTGTCAGTCTGTCGGTCTGTCTGTCTGTTTGTTCCAGCATCACGTCTAAACCGCTGAACCCATTTTACTGAAATTTTGCACCAGGATACTATGGAGTCCGGAGGATGTTATAGGCTATATATGGACGAGATTGGACAAAGGGGCGTGGCACCTCCCATACAACCTAAACTTTCAAAACGACATAACTCGGCACATACACAAGCAAAGAAGATGAAACCAAAAACTCAAATACAAAAAATATATACAAAAGCAACCACACCACATTAAAACTCACCACAATGAAACTCACCACACTAAAATTCACCACACTAAAATTCACCACACTAAAATTCACCACACTAAAACTCACTACACTAAATCTTACCACACTAAAACTCACCACAATAAAATTCACCACATTAAAACTCACCACAATAAAATTCACCACACTAAAACTTACAACACTAAAACTTACCACATTAAAACTCACCACACTAAAATTTCTACTGTGAAAAACTCTACGGGGAAGAATTCTACGGGCAAGAAATCTACCGGGAACAATTCTACCGGGATGAGTTCTACGGAAAGATTTCTTCCGGGAGGAATTCTTCCGTGATGAGTTCTACGGGAAGATTTCTACCGGGAAGAATTCTAAGGGAAAGCGTTCTATGGGGAAGAATTTTACGGGGCAGTCTGAGAAAAAATTGTCTTTGAGAAAAGTTGTTTTGGCGGAGAATTATTATTTGGCTACTACATTTATAAAACCAATAAAAAAAAACTTTCACAGCCAAGCACGGGCCCCTGATGTAAATAATAAAAATATTTTTTATTTTAATAAAATCGCTCCATATCTTTTAATTCACAAAATCTTGGCACGAGTCGTGCACGGGTCCAGCTAGTCATTAATAGATGTGACGGACACACTATAAATTATTTAAAACATATGTAATTTAGTTGTTGCAACTTTGTTAATTGAATACACGGCAAATACAGCGAATACTAAGAGCTTTATTATAAATAATTTAAATTTATAACAGACACAGATCATATTTCATCCTTTGCAATATCAAAGCAAAATAATATCGAATATTTTTGTGTCAATAGCAATTAATACCCACAGCATACAATTACATTTTTTTATTTAATTATTTTAATTATTCTATTTGCAGTTACTGTTTATTGTTCGCGCGTAGTATATATGAAGCACCTCTGTGAGTGAGGAACGGTTTTTAATTCCGAGCCACTATTTAACTATTTGAGTGCTCGACTCAATTTATGAGCCACAATAAAAGATTCAATTAGTGCTTTTCTTATAAATTTATGACAAGTTGGTGTGGGTAAGGCGTTAAATCAATGAATAAAATAAATAAAAAAATAAATTGCAGTAAGACATATCGAATAGGAGAGTATGATATTCTTTTCCTCAAAATATTCATTTTCTTCATAAGCACAAAATTGACAGACTGAGTCGCCAATGTCAAAACTTTACATTTTTTTTTTAAAGTGTATTTATTTTAAACTCTGTCTGTCTCTTCCAGCATCACGTCTAAACCGATATTACTGATTTTATATGTAATTACTATGTAGTCCGGAGGGTGACAAAGGCTATAAATGGTCGGGATTGGACATATGGGCGGGACATCTCCCATACAACCTAATCTTTTAAAACAACATAACTTAGCACTTATACCAGTTACGAAAAAAAATCCAATAAAAGATATTAAAATAAAATACAAAAGCCAAAACTCAAATACAAACGCACAAAACAAAAAAAAAACAAAATCGAAAACAACAGCAAAACACAAAAATCAAAACACAAAAAGTGAAAGAACACCACAAAAACGCAAACACAAAATCAAAAGCATAAACACTAAACAAAAGCTATACAAAAACAAAAGCAGAAACTTAAAACAAAAGCAAAACTCAAAAAACTAAAAACACAGAAGCGAAAGAAAACCACAAAAGCAAAAACAAAAGAACCAAAGACAAAATCGAAATATCAAAACAATAACACAAAAACAACAGCATAAAACACAAAAGGAAAAGCAAAATCAAAAACACAAAAGTAAAAGCAAAAACAAAAACGCAAAAATACAAAAATAAAATCACAAAATCAAAAAACAAAAAACAAAAAATAAAAAACAAAAAACAAAAAACAAAAAAACATAAAAACAAATTCAAAAACTCAAGAACACGAAATGATAAGCAAAATTTAAAACAAAAGTAGAAACGCAAAAACAAAATTACAACAAAATAAAATAACAAAGCAAAAACAAATAAATTGAAACAAAGAAAAATCAAAATAAAAACGGGAAAACACAAAATCATAAAACATAAAAGCAAAAACCATGTTTTTTTTTCTTTTATTATAAACATAAGATAAACACAACAAAAAAATAAACAAAATAGGCAAAAAAACTAACAAAAAAGTATGAAACAAAAGTAAAAAAACGAAAACAATATAAAAAAACAAAAAAAAATAAAATTTAATAAAATCCAACAAAACACTAAAACCACGCGTCATTCTATTTTTTTCTTCTATAACCCAGCAAACCAAACGATATTTTTACGATATCATCTATAGACCCAATAATATGAGGGTTATAGAAATCGAGTTAATACCGAAAAAGTGTTCATATTCGATAAACAAATTTTATTTGTTCAAACATTTTTATTTTTCGACAATAATATCCAAAAGCACACAAATCATTTTCAAAATATTTTGAGTAATATATACTGCCTTAATTATTATCCTCGTGAAATTTCATCCTACAAAATTCAATCTGTTTCTTTTGATGACATGTCGTTTATGTGTCTACAGCAGTCATAAAATCAACTCCTCAAAAAAATATAAATTCTATTAAATACCTTTTTGTTTTTCATCAGTACTAAATTCATGGATTATGTACGCATCGTAATATTTTTAGATTTATACCGTGGGTTTGTATGATAAACAAGTTTTTATGGCACATCATATTATATGGCAGTCGAGAAATGAATTTTTGAAATATGGCATATGTCACCAAATTTTCAACGTAAAAAATTAAATTAAATTACAGATATTAAATAAAATTATATAGAATAAAATTAAAAATAATCATGAATCAAAAACTATCATTTTTTACATCATCACGTACCACAAAATATTTAAGAAACATTGCTGGGAACATTGCAAACCAAGATTGAAATTTTGGTGCACTGATCCAACAATCATTATCTGTACGTTATTTGTAGAAATCCTTGATGTTTTAGTGCATGTTTATTGACTTGTTACCCTTGTAAAAAAATAAGAAACTTAAATTTAAAATTTTTAAAAACTCGTTAGGAAAAGTGTTTCTTTGAGAGTTCTCCTTGATGACGCGAAGATGTCCGAATTATTGTGATGGAGCCAGCAGAATTATGACAAATAATTCTACACTCCCAGATAGCAATCAATCAATGCCTGTCCCCGGCTTCGGATCTTCTTCAATGCCGGAGATACAAATTCGAATTCGGGAAATTAAAAAAAGTTCCTCGCAAATCCTAACATTAACAATGCCTCCAGACGAGTTGGTATATCGGTGTATGTATGGAAGAAGTTCACGTCAATGCTGGCTTTTCCATTACGTAACCTTTTCAGCATCTCTTACCTGACATGAGTTTTTCCATCTTGTTCAAAGTTTGACAATGCTTAGGCAGTCCCGAAAATGAACGAGTCTACGAACTAGGCCCTGCCATTGCAATATGCTCCAAAAGTAATAAACTTCCACATTGCGATATATGATTTCCGTAATACCAGATTTACCGCTGATTTAATCGCGGTCGATAGGTGACAAGTATGAAAATGAGCCCGATGACTAAATTTATACGCACGCACGAGAAGCATGATAAAACACGGGACATAGAAAGACAGGAAGAAGCACGGAAAACACGAAAAAAGCACGGAAACACATGTAAAACTAGGCAAAACGTGAAAAATAATATTATAAACTTGTACTAAAACCCTTTAGAATATCGATTCCAGTTCTCGTTCCAAGATTTTTAAAATAGAGGTTCCGATTCCAGTTTCAACCAAAAAATTGTATAGGTTCCGATTCCGGTATTACAACGGTAATTGTTCGAGGGAAATGATCTGATTTCACCAGTTCGTGTGTTCTCTCGTTCTACTCGGGCATCAAACCAAGCCCACGCCTTCGCTCGACTCTCAATAAAGAGACTATTCGTTCTGCAGTCGCACGATAACCTTATGGTATAATCTCCCTGCGGTTGTTTTTGATAATTCCAAGTTCAAGACAAACATCTACTGAAACTACTTCATCTATCTCCCCTCTCTTTAGCCACAAACCTTTCCAACGACCAACACTGTACTTTGCAAGAATAGGGGACATCCCCTGAGCATTGGTTCATCTGTAAAAATGTACATTTTGTATTGTAATTCTTAATTGTGCTTTCGCCGAACGCATATCATTTTGAAAATTAAAGAATGGTATGAAGTTTAAATGATTTAAAAAATGCAATAATCGAGTACTACTTGAAAATTACAATTTAAAATAACAAAAAAAAATTGCAGTAGTAAAATCACAGTAAATGCATGTTTATTTACACACTCGTTCAAGTAATTCAAATGTTATTCAATTAAACTTAACTACTTAAACGAGGTAGCTCGATCTGCCACGTTACTTACAACGTGCAACTACAGTCAGAGTAACAAAATAAAAATCAGCAAGTGCAATCAGAAATAAAAAACAACTTGTGTTGTCTGTGCCATCCATGTGGGTTTAAATTGACGCTGCAGGAATTCGTTGTATCTCGGGATGGTTACGCTGTTTGCGTAATTCCGTCATTTGAATTGGGAAATAAAAGTTTATTTTGCACAAGTGTTCTTCTTATTATGGTAAACGAAGAGGTTTTATTATATGCCCAATATTATTGCTAGTTTTAGAGAGCGCACTTTGTTATTTTAAATTTGCTGTATAAACAAGAAAATAAAAACTAACAGGAAATCGCTGGAGAGTGGATTAATAAAATCCCTATTCAACGTACCCTTTGTCTATGTGAATCACATGCAAATAAAATTTGTTTTATCTGCTCACTTGTATTGTACTCAAACATAACTAAAATAATGATTTCCAGCTGCATGTTCAGTGCCTACTTTCAATAACTCCGATGCACAGATCCATCAGTAAATCAATCATCATGCAATGCAACAAATCAGCCGAACCAACTTTGGCTCATTCATGCTTCAGCCGTCGTTGCATTGATTTTAACTGTCGGATAATTTTCGTTCTTTGATGTGTTTTATGTATGTCAAGTGTTGTTCACTCTATTCAATTTACGAGATGTGAATTAATTCATTTTTATATCTTTTTCGATTCGAATATTCAGACTTAAATGATTTATTAATATACTGATTTATTTATAATAAACCTTACACCTATGAGGCACAGGGTATATGCCCCTTAGGAGGCATGTCCGGTATGGAAAAATATTCATATTCTTGATTTACTTTAACTACCTCGAGTTCTTTTAGACATGTTCGTCCGAATCCATGGTTATTTCAGAAATACTGGTCAGAATAGGATGAAATTTTTTCAATATGTTTTACCCAAAATTTTGATTTTTGTATGGAAATGAGCCAAATTGATGAGCGGACACGGCCACCTCCCATAAGAGTCGCTTATACATGGTACGAATCAATAACTCGAAAACTATTCACGAAATTATTATAAAATTTAAAACTATTAGTAGAATTCAACTAAAAATGTGTGTTTCAAAAATAGACGTCCAATTTTGTTTACATCAATTCCCGTTTTTTTATAGTAGTTATAGTAGAAATTTTAGTCGGAATTTATTGAAAACTAATCTATGACATATGGGAATTTAAAATGCTCCAATCTTTCAAATAATGGTTGATTTAAAATGTTACATATGTGAATCTAAAAAAATACTCATAATGTTATGTTACTACACAATTTGCAAATATGCCAATTATTAATGTAATTTGAGTAACCAAATTACCAAACTTTAAAGACATACAGATTCAAAATTTTATTTTCCATTTTTCAGACAACCTTAATTAATATTTCTAAAGCTTAAAAATAATCATTGAAACTAAAATAGCGGAAAAGTTTTGATTTTTGTACAAGGGTCCTCTATTGTCCCATCTGGAACCAAACAGATACATTTATTATCATATTAAACTAACAAATTTTTTAAAACTGATGTATCCTCTGTTCCTAAAACTGAATTTCCTCGACATTTCAAAAATGTAAACTTCGATTTCTTAGATTTTCTAGGAAATTTTTTACAGCTTATTGAAATCTGTCCCGTCCGGAACTTTAACAAAAGTGTAAAACTATAGTATAAAAAAAATATCAATTTTTTTTTTCAAATACATAAAAAAAAAAAAAAAATATATAAAAACATCCAGGGCATTTTATTGTGACGGGCATTACATTCGTACGATTAAAAACCTTCTCATTTGATAAATAAAAAAGGATAGATATATTTTTAAGATGCAGATGATAGATTTTATGATCCTTTATGCATGTATAAAAAAAATTGCAATGGGTCCTATATCTTTCTACAAATTTAAATGCTGTGTGACGGGCGTTACACGTACTTTTTCAAAATACAGAGTTTACTCCACATAGTATTAAATTTTACCTAAACTAATCGGACTATGGAGATTAAGTATATCTCAAATACTTCACTAATAATGGGAGTTCTCTCCTCTATAACAAAATTCTGCAATGGTTACTTTGATCACTGACTTATAAAGTATCAAAACTTGTGACGGGCGTTACACATTTTGTGACGGGCGTTACCTGTACGAATTCTATACAAATATACATAAAAATTCAAATTATGAATTGCAATTTTTTGATGAAAAAGTGCACATTTTTGTGGTAGAAATGGTAAACCGTTATTTTGAGGCACGGCGTTGACATATAATTTATGTGGAAAACTAAACATTTCGTTTTGAAAAAAAAATGTATTATATTATCATTCTTTTAAATAACTAAATAAAAAGTAAAATTGTTTGGTGAATGGTCAGTACTTTGAACCACTTATCACCAAAACAATGTATGGCATACTTTCGCAAGTAAATTGCCTTTCAAATTCAATTTTATTTCTGATTTAAAACGACGAAACTACAGTGTTTCATATATTGCCTCAATTTTCTACTATAATAAATTTGAAAAAAATATTTGACTTTAATTGAGAAAAAAACACATTTGCTATGAATTTTGGTAAATTCTGATCACAGAATATGAAATTAAAAGTATTTCTTATCCTAAAAATTATTAAACGGAATCAATAGGTTTAACTTTAATATATCACACCTAGGTAACGTTTTCTGTGGAATGCCCCATCTAGAAATTTTAATGGTACATCGTCACTGTCATGCCAAAGGGGCGAATGTGCATTTTTTAAAATGTTGGGAAAACAAATTTTAAAGTTTGAAGTGCTTTAAAAATTAGCAAAATGTATATTTTTTTCAATTTCAAAAATTTTATTTTGGTTTATTAGTCAATTATTATAACGTATCCTATTAATATAATAAATCTGTTTGTTCGTTTGTACGTTTGTACGTTTGTACGTTTGTACGTTTATACGTTTGTACGTTTGTTCCGCTTCTACGTCTAAACGGCAGATCCGATTTTCTTGAAATTTTTACCACAGATGCGGTATGGTCTGGAAGGAATGATAGGCTATATATGGGCGGGATTGGACAAAGAGGCGTGGCACCTCCCATACAACCTAAACTTTCAATACGATATAACTCGGCACTACCACCAGCTACGAACATGAAACAAAAAAACTCAAATACAAAAAAAAAATTTAAAAACAAAAAAGCAAAAGCACAAAACAAAAGCAAAAATACAAAAACAAAAGCAATCACGTTTGTTCCGCTTCTCCGTCTACACGGCAGATCCGATTTTCTTGAAATGTTTACCACAGATGCGGTATGGTCTGGAATGAATGATAGGCTATATATGGGCGGGATTGGACAAAGAGGCGTGGCACCTCCCATACAACCTAAACTTTCAATACGATATAACTCGGCACTTTCACCAGCTACGAACTTGAAACAAAAAACTCAAATACAAAAAAAAATTTAAAAACAAAAAAGCAAAAGCACAAAACAAAACAAAAGCAAAAATACAAAAACAAAAGCAATCACGTTTGTTCCGCTTCTCCGTCTAAACGGCTGATCTGATTTTCTTGAAATTTTTACCACAGATGCGGTATGGTCTGGAAGGAATGATAGGCTATATATGGGCGGGATTGGACAAAGAGGCGTGGCACCTCCCATACAACCTAAACTTTCAATACGATATAACTCGACACTTTCACCAGCTACGAACATGAAACAAAAAACTCAAATACAAAAAAATCACGTTTGTTCCGCTTCTCCCTCTAAACGGCTGATCCGATTTTCTTGAAAGAGGCGTGGCACCTCCCATACAACCTAAACTTTCAATACGATATAACTCGGCAATTCACCAGCAACGAACATGAAACAAAAAACTCAAATACAAAAAAAAAATTAAAAACAAAAAAGCAAAAGCACAACACAAAACAAAACAAAACCAAAAATACAAAAACAAAACCAATCACATAAAATCACTATCCAGACTAAAAGAAAAACTAAAAAAGGAAAGAAAAAGAAAAACAAACTCACCACACTAAAACTAACCAAACTAAAATTCACCCTTAAATTCACCACACTAAAACCCACCACACTATAATTCACCACACTAAAACTCACCACACTAAAACTCACCACACTTACACTCACCACACCAAAACTCACCACACTAAAACTCACCACACTAAAACTCACCACACAAAAACTCACCACACTAAAACTCACCACACTAAAACACGCCACACTAAAACACGCCACATTAAAATTCAGCACACTAAAACCCACCACACTATAATTCACCACACTAAAACTCACCACACTAAAAATCGCCACACTTAAACTAATCACACTAAAACTCACCACACTAAAACTCACCACACTAAAACTCACCACACCAAAACTAAACACAATTAAACTCACCACTCCAAAATTCACCACATCTAAACTCACCACACCGAAACTTACCACACCGAAACTTACTACATTAAAACCCACCACACTAAAACTTCTACTGGGAAAACTCTACGGGGATGAATTCTACGGGAAAGAATTCTACCGGGAACAATTCTACCGGGATGAATTCTACGTGGAGAATTCTACGGGAAAGCGTTCTATGTGGATTTTACGGGGAAGATTTCTACTGGGAATAATTCTACGGAGAAGCGCAGTCTGAGAAAGAATTGTCTTTGAGAAAAGTTGTTTTGGCGGAGAATTATTTGGTTACCACATTTATAAAACCAATAAAAAAAGTTCAACAGCTAAGCACGCGCCCCTCATATAAATAATAAAATGTTTTTTATATTAATAAAATCGCTCCATATCTTTGAATTCAGAAAATCTTGGCACGATTCGTGCACGGGTCCAGCTAGTTTAAAATATATTTAGATTTGGACAACCTACTGAATTATATATACGGATTTTGTGAGGCTATATCCTGATAAAAACGCAAATATTTTTGTTTTTTATGCTATAACTTTTTATTAGCGCAAGATAAAATAGTAATGTTAGGGGATTAATTGTTTGATTTTAAAGCACCTATCTATTGGCATCCTTACATAAAAATATTTTGGCAAATATTAATTTGCGATTTGTTATTTGCAGGAAAAAAAATTTGGGCAAAACATTTTTAAATAATGATGACAATCGATAGGTGCTTTAAAAAAAAACAATAAATACCTTTACACCACTATTTTATCTTATACCCATAAAAAGTTATGGCGAAAAAGCGGAACGATTTTCCCATTTGGCATGACAAGATTTTCAATTTTTCAAATTCGTCCTTATGGTTTTGTCTTTTGTGGCTAGAAATATCCAACAAAATGACACGCGATTTTGGCACAGCATACTTGAGGATAGTCGCGAAGTAGCCGCGGTAGCTCAGTGGTTAGTGCGTTGGACGAAAGGTCCCCGGTTCAAGCCTGGACTGAGGCTAACAACATCTTTTCATAGAAACATTTTTCTATACCGCGCTACCTCTCGTCAGTAAATGGCAAACCTACGAGAGTAAAACATTGCCTATGAAAAGCTCTCACCCGCCGTTCGGATTCGGCAATAAACTGTAGGTCCCACCACTTTGAGTACAAATATAACACGCACAGCTCAAAATGGTGAGAGAGCTCGGCCGAAGTACTATACAGGACTGTATCGCTAAACTATATAACGTCCGGTATTATTCTGCGATTTATTACAAAGTAACTGTAAACTCTAGGAACAAAGTTCATAAAGACAAAAATTGTCTTAACTATGTTCTGAGATAATTCAAAAAATATATTGTAAGAAAAAAGTATTTTTACAATAAAAATCGTACTGATAATTTCTATATGAAATTTTTTGCCCGTCCGGAATTATTCTGTGATTTATTATGAAAAAAATATATATTTTAGGAATAAAGTATAAATATACAAAGAAAGCACATGATTTCAACAATTTTCTAAAATATTTCTAAAAAATAATTTGTACGCAAAATTTGCCGACTTCCATCCTTTCCATATGAACCTCTACATACACTTCCGTTTTTGTCCCGTCCGAAACGACCACTATTTAATTTATATCTTTTGATCTACAGTATGGAATTCTCTAACTTCTTGCAAATGTTTAGTGCTATTTTAATTTTAAATACTACTTCTGAAAAAAATCAAGTAAATTCATTAGTTTTCCTTTGAGATATTAAAGTTTAAAGCGTGCGAATGTCCGGTCCAGAACCCCAGGAAATGTCCATATTAGCATTAAAAATCTGCCTATACGTTTTAAAAATAGGCGTGGTCCGCCAATTTTTAATCGATGGATTTGATAATTTTTTTAATATTACTTTTATTAACTTTTAAATCGAACCAACATTTAAAAAAGCAGTTGAAATAATCAGTATATTTATTATTACAATATAAATAAACGCACAAAATTATACTAAGAAATAAATAAGATTTAATTTCTTGAAGAATACCATATACATCTATAGAATTTGGAATTAATCTTCACTTAACATCAGGTATATATATATAATATTTAAAATTATAGTTTTATTATATGACACTCTATATTAACAAAAAAAATCAAAAATTCTTGACCTCGCAACTGTAAAACCCAACATCAATCTAATCCCTTCCCAAACTCAGGTAATAAATATTATATTTTACAACAGGTATCTGTCGATATAGCTACGTGTAACTATATAAATAGCTGACAAATTCTCAATACTTATCAGTCACATTCTACAACTCGAAAACGTGAAACGCACATTTAAAAAAATGCCGTATTTAGTATCAAAAGTTATGCAATTTAAACAAATTAAAGATGAAAACTCCAAGTATCTAGTACCGCAGAAACACATTCTACGAAAAAAATTCCAGAAAATTTTAGTCCGACTAATAAATACGCCGCACGATGAACAAAAAAGCACTTTTTTTGAACAAAATTATATAACTTCAAAAAATATCGGTAGATTTCAGTGTTTTTTTTTAATTAATAAAAAAATATCAGAGTATAGTTATGCTCTACAAAATGTCTTCTTTTGATTCACAAAAGTTATGTAAAAATAATTTAACTTCGAGTATTTGGGAAATTTTTGACATCTGATTTTTGAAAATCAGGAGCCGATATCGGTATTATTTATTTTTATTTTTGACCACATTGATAGTGATCTAAAATAAGTTTGTGATAATGAAGGGTATCGTTTGCAGTTCTTAAAATAAATTTACAAAAAAGGTATATATGTATGAAATTAGGAAATAAAATTGTAATTTTTGCCATGTAATTTATCCTAAACCGGGAACGATATCAGAGTAATATTTTTTACCACATTGATTGTGATTAAAAAAAAGTTAGTGCGAAGAAGGATATCGTTTGCAGTCCTTGAAATAAATTTACAAAAAAATTAGAATAAACTGTTTTTTTTTGCCATGTAATTTCTTTTAATCCGGGAAAGATATCGGGATCATATTTTTTTGATTTTTTTCCAATCGATTATAATTAGAAAAAATTTAGTGCGAACGAAGGATATCGCTTGCACTCCTTGGAATAAATTTACAAAAAGGAACAAATGTATGAAAAATGATAATTTTTGCTAAGTGAATTTCTCCTAATCGGGGAACGATATCGGGATGATATATTTTTCATTTTTTACCACATTGATTGTGATTAGAAAAAAGTAAGTGAGAATGAACGATATCGCTTGCAGTCCTTGGTATAAATTTACAAAAAAGGCACAAATGAATGAAATTAGAATAAAAAAGGTAATTTTTGACACGTAATTTCTCCTAACCCGGGAAAGATATCGCTATGATTTTTTTTTATTTTTCACCACATTAATTGTGATTAGAAAAAAGTTAGCGCGTGTGAAGGATATCTGTAGGTTTAATTGATATACATTAAATTGATTACACTAAATGCTTTAAATCAAATAAGTAAATTTCTAACGAAAATGGTAGTATTTCACAACAATTTTCTTGTAAACCGGAGCAAACCGGAAGCTACTTTTTTTTCAGAATGTGTATTTTGAATAGTCTTTTTTTATAATACAGTTTTAAGGATTTGAGAGGATATGCAAGGATATTTTAGTTATGTTCCAATATGTATTTCCATATATTTTTGTATGGAATGCAATTTTTTTCCTAACTTTGAAGGCTCATATCTCTTAATCTGTTAATGTTATAAGAAAAATGGTTACAGATTATTCTTAGTGGGTCTGTTATGTATGTAACAGTAAAAAAAAATTGAAAATTTAAAAATAAAAAAATGGCATTTTGTTCAAAAATTTCATTATTTTCATCGACAAAAACAAATCACGAAACTGGTATTAATTAATTTATTTCCATTTTTTAATTATAATTTAATAACAATTTCTTTTCAGTGTAACTTGATGATGCATTGTACGAAACTTATTTATCAGCTACAATTAATAACTACATTTTGATTTTAAATTTATTAAAAATAAATACTGTGTCTTACAATATTTCAATAATTTAACATTAAATTATATTATATGTGTCCTCTTAATAAATATGTACCACGACATCTCATGCGGTCAATACAACAATACAAACTTTTTAATTATGATATATTCTGAATTCCCGTATTTTGAGTGGTTTTATGATATTTTTTCTTGCTTCTTAAGTACTTTTCTCAACTTGTGTTCACAAAATTTTTGCACTTCTTACTTTACTACTACTTTTTTCTTCATTTTTTACTCCGCATATGAACAAAGAAGTCTCCAGTAATACAATTACTCAAACAACGCAATTTGTACGTAGTAAATTCTGTTGTATTTCTTAAAGTAATCGGTATAAGTGCATAATTTCAATTTGAAGATTTTTTCAATATATTTGTGAAAATTTGTGTTGCTTCCGATGTGAATATAATTGTGTGATCTTGTAATAAAAGTGGATCTCATTAAAACTTGTTAAAAAGGAAGGACTAGTATGACGTGTTGTCGAGATATTAGGGTTCAAATATGGCATATATTACCGCGCAGGCTTCTATTGAGATATTTATATCTTGTTCCAGACAAGCTCAATTGTAAACATTTATGAATACGTTAGAATGTATTTTCATGAAATTTCCAATAAATGTTTTATTTCAAACACAAATATATATCAATTTAAAGAAATCTTTGGAAAATCGAATGATTTCTCGGAAACCACTAAGGCCAACTTTATGATCCAGGGCACAAAAAACAGTAAAAATAGCACAAAAATAAGCAAAAAATTGCACAAAAATAGTGAAAAATGGCACAAAAATAGTCAAAAAGGCAAACTATGCCAAAAAAGAAACATTATAAAATTTTTCAATTAACTATTTTTGATGACAATCATAGATTTCTCTTTTACATGGTCTAATATTTATTTCGTTAATTTCATTCACAAAATTAAGAACATACAAAAATAAGTACACAAGAAAATAACGTCATATAATTTTTTAATACAACCAGAAAATCTAAATAATATTTAAAAAGTTTGCCAGAGTGTAAAAAAGGCATTTTTAGGCAAAGTAAATCAAAATTGGCAAATTTACAAAATAATTGAAAAAATGGCAAAAATGGCATTTTTTGGCAAAAGCCAAAAAAAAACTTGCCCTATTCATATCTATGAAATGCGCCCACTTTGACCTCTCTAGGACGCTCCGTTCAAAAGATTTTAGCGTTTAAAGAAATCGTTAAAAAATCAGTTAATTTTTCGGAAACCACTGTAGCAAATTAAATAATTTTCTCAGATAATAATTCTATAATTCATATCTAAAAAATGACCCTTAACACTTTGACCCCTCTAGGATGCTCCGTTCAAAAGATATGAGCGTTTAAAAAATGGTTGATATATCGGCCGATTTCTTGGAAACCTAGGGACCAATTAAACTATTCTCAGAAAATAACTCCATAATTCATATCTATAAAATGCGTCAAGTTTGACCCCTCTAAGTAGTGAAAATCATTTGCAAGAGCTAGGCAAGAAATGGTAATCTTGTTCCTGTAAACAAAGTCTTGCTCTTGCATAGGTACATATTATATTGTTCTTGCTTTTATTCTTGCAATAACTTTATTGCTCTTGCTTGTCAGAATTTAAATAAAAGATGGTAGTTAAATATATTAAACTACATATTAATTATGAAAACGAATAGAATTTTTACACTAATTGTATTTAGGTTACTTATTTTCAATGTCTTCAACCAACAATATTACACAAGAACTAAAAATCCAATAAAAATTTGAATTATATTTACCAAAAAAAAAAAAAATGATTAATCAAGTGATGTTGGACTTCAAAAGGCCATAATAAAATGAACCTATATGTATATAATACATATAAGGAATATTTCGTATATGCATATGTTTTTTTTTCGTCAAATATTAAAAAAACCGTGTTACATGTACTGTACGTCATGAGAACACAAACACTATCTTGCAGGGTAACATTTTTCTTTGCGAACACAAACTCAAACACAAACACAAACTATTAATATATATTAATAACTAGCTGGACCTGTGCACGACTCGTGCCAAGATTTTGTAAATAAAAGGATATGGGGCGATTTTATTAATATAAAAACATTTTTATTATTTATATCAGGGGACCGTGCTTCGCTGTGTAGTAACCAAATAATATTTCTCCACCAAAACAACTTTTATCAAAGAAAATTCTTTCTCTGACTGCGCTTCCCCATAGAATCTTTCCAAGTAGAATATTTCGCCGTAG
Organism: Dryomyza anilis; assembly: GCA_951804985.1. Taxonomy (NCBI): domain Eukaryota; kingdom Metazoa; phylum Arthropoda; class Insecta; order Diptera; family Dryomyzidae; genus Dryomyza; species Dryomyza anilis. Next base: position 42,201,330 of record OX638131.1, on the reverse strand, counting down.
AATTCTTCCCAGTAGAAATCTTCGCCGAAAATTTTTCTCCATAGAACCGGTAGAATTATTTCCCACAGAATTCTTACCCGAAGAGTTTCTCCTAGTAGAAGTTTTAGTGTGGTGAATTTTTAGTGTGGAGAGTTTTAGAGTGGTGAATTTTATTGTGTTGAATTTTATTGTGGTGAGTTTTAGTGTGGAGAATTTTTATGTGGAGAATTTTATTTTGGTGAGTTTTAGTGCAGTGAATTTTAGTGTGGTAAGTTTCAGTGTGGTGAGTTTTAGTATGGTGAATTTTAGTGTGGTTGATTTTTTGTCGTGAATTTTAGTGTGGTGAGTTTTAGTGTGGTGAATTTTAGTGTTGTTGAGTTTTAGTGTAGTAAGTATTACTGTGGTAAGATTTAGTGTGGTGAGTTTTTTCTTATCTTACCTTTTTTTTGTTTTTCCTTTAGTTTAGATTTTAGTTTTATGTTATTGCTTTTGTTTTTGTATTTTTGCTTTTGTTTTGTGCTTTTTTTTTGTATTTGTGTTTTTGTTTCATGTTCGTAGCTGGTGAAAGTGGCGAGTTATATCGTATTGAATGTTTATGTTGTATGGGAGGTTCCACGCCTCTTTGTCTAATCCCGCCCATATATAGCCTATCATTCCTTTCAGATCATACCGCATCTGTGGTAAAATTTCAAGAAAATCGGATCAGCGGTTTAGACGGAGAAGCGGAACAAACGTACAAACAGATTTATTATATTAATAATAGGATAAATACAAATAAAAAATGAATTTAAAAAAATATATTGTCGCAGGCAGGACTCGAACCCTAGTCCTCGTGCATAGAAGATAGGTATGCAATCGTCGTGACACCTGTATTAAGGTTGGGTAATCCCTACAACAAAAGTCACTAATGTCACTGTATACGAGTTGCAATAAACCTTTACTCAGTGAATTTAATAGGACTTATAAAGTCCTACTCTTACAGTAGCTACATGATGTTCATAGAGTTTTATGCCATATAACGTTTACTTTCTCAATTGATTGTGCTACTTGGGTACACTCAAAAAATTACTGCAGTAAAAATTACTGTATTCTGTGTAATTATTTTTATATTATGCAGTACTATTTATTTTTACTGCATTTTCAGTAATTTTTAACGGGCCCTAACATTATTTTTAACTCGAAATCAACGTTATATTCTAAATTTACCAAAATTATTTTTTAGTAATAAATATTGGCGTAATAAAAAACAAAATCCTCCTACAGGAAAAAAATAAGAACATTTATTAATTAATTATTCCATTCCAAGTTATCCAACCAAATTCCCGTAAATTTAACGAATGAATATATCTACTGGTATGGTGCTATATCTACTGGTGCTTAGTTATCAATCGTGTAAGCAAAATTTCGTAACTTCTTCGCATAGATTTCAATAGATTTCTGCTCGTTGAAGTTACGGGCATTAGGCCCGCTTTCACTGCCCACTTAGGTAAAATTTGAGTTGCGGAAAATTTAAGATTTTTTGTCTACTTAAGTTTTTCTGCGTTTCACAGTCTCCACTTAAATGCGTAAAAATTTATTTTAAACCATTTTAAATAATTTAAACCTTTTTAAATAATTTAAAATTTTGATGTAGGGATATCGTGATAGTTGGTCTGATTAAGTTAGTTAGAATTATGTAAGCTATAGTCGGTCTTAGCCATCTATAAATAACCTACACATATGTGATAATGTGTACAGTAACCACTTAAAAAGGTGCATAGCTCACCAGGGTTTACAAATCCTGAAAATACCTACAAACTTGAAATCGCTGAAGGATTTCCTTTCATTTGATACCCATATGTACAAATGGGTAGGTATAACAAATTTCGATTTTTATTCGCGAACCACACGTCAGTTCTCGAGAAAACAATATTTTCATATATTTGAGCATAAAGATATTTGGCAAAAAAAAGTTTACTTAAGTTCGTATAAAGTAAAATTCATCGATAGATGTAAATTTTATAAGGTATTTGAATGTAAGTGGTCGGTTCGCAGGTCACAAAGGTCCGATCATGCCAATTTTTATGTTGGTGCAGCGTAGATATATAAGTAATATAAATTAGAAATTTCATTCTAGCTGTTTTAATTTTTCTGTAATCGTGATTTCAACAGACAGACAGAGGGACAGACAGACGGACATCTTTAAATCGAGTCAGGAGGTCATGCTGAACAAGAATATGTACATTTTTCCAAACCGGGGGTGTTACAAACGACGTACCAAACTGAATATACCCTCACTCTTAGTGTAGTTTATAAAAATATACTTTACATAGTTTGTATGGAATACTGAATCAGTCTCAAGGGCCATTTGCTAATTTTAGCAACTTCACTCCTTGTTCTGGATGGGGTGAAAGAAAGTGGAACGGCACTGTGTAATAAGAAGCCTTCAAGACACGACTTTACAATTTTCCATCACAGGGATCATGCATGATGGGGGTATTTGTCGACATGTGACTTTAAAATAAGAAGAGAAATTGACACAATTTTTTCTCTTTATTATAAAGTCACAGGGCGTACTAAAATATATATATATATTTCAAATAAAATAAATTTGTTTATAGAACAAAATAAATTTGTTCGTCGAACAACATAATTTTGTTCGTCGAACAACATAATTTTGTTCATCTAACAGACAAAAGTATTTTATTAAGTGAATAAGACAAATTATTAATATAACAATGAAAAATGTGAAAAATGGGAAACAAACATTTCTTGTTGACCTTATATTAACAAATATGTTGTTAATTAAGACCAGATTATAGTTAATATCACCATAGGAATTTTTTGTGTGTACTCCTAAATCAGATTTCTTAGAAATATAAAGTCTTTGAATAACGTAATAGTGTTTTTATTTGAAAAAAAAAAGTAAATCAACTGCGATAAATGCAATCCATCGTCCGTCGCATTTAGAGTTAGAGCATAAATATGAATACAAAATTTATTAAGAAATCTGATTCTGCAAACCTTTACCAAAACTTTGATTTTGAAGTTACAAATGTAATTCAGAAAAGATCAATTGAAATTCAGAAATTCCATTTTAAATTCAAAAGACATCAATTAAAATTCAGAAATTCCATTTGAAATTCAGAATACATCATAAAATTCATAAAATTCACTTTCATAAAATTCCATTTGAAATTCAGAAAAAATTCCATTTGAAATTCAGAAAATTTCATTTGAAATTCAAAAGAAATCTTTTGAAATTCAGAAATTCCAGTTGAAATTCGAAAGACATCAATACAAATTCAGAAGTTCCATTTGAAATTCAGAATGCATCAATTGAAATTCCGAAATTTCCTTTTGAAATTCAGAAAATTTCATTTGATATTCAGAAATTTCCATTTGAAATTCAGAAAATGTCCATTTGAAATTTAAAAATTTACATTTCTTTTCTGAATTACATTTGTAAATGGTGTAGTTATGGCAATTCTTTTAATTTGTGTTTGAAATACCAACATTTACGAACGCAGTCCCTTCAAAAGTGACATTTAGCAATTAAATCTTCGAATTTCGAATATGTCCACTCTTGTGTCAGCATCGTATTACATTTGCAAACAGACAAAGTTTAGTCGCTTTCAATATGGCGAATTTAACGGTTGTGTGTGGTTTTGCAAAGGTGTTTTGCTAAAACAGTCTTGTTTGAAGAGTTTGATATTGCAAATATTCAAGAAATAAATTGACTAATTTGAAAACTAATGATTTGATAATGCCTGTAAAAAAATATATGCATTTTAATGTACATTCAGATTTGGTGCAAAATATTTGTGACTGCCACGGACAACGACGGTCGTCGCGTGAATCTCAGAAACAAGTCACACCAAGTAGTAAAAGACTAACTTGATTTTGGTTTATAATATGATAGTTAGGATTATCAAAATTATAGTCGGTCTAAGCCGACTATAAATACCCTACACATATGTGTGGTTACCATTCAAAGTGATATATAGGTCACCAGGGTATACGAATCCTGAAAATAATTACAAACTTTCACTCGCTGAAGAATTTCCATTCATTTAATACCCATATTTACAAATGGGTAGGTTTACCGAATTTCGATTTTTTTTTTTGGAACCACAAGTCGTATCGGCGGAAAACATTATTTTCATGAATTTGAGCATGATTTCAATATATATTTGATCAAAAAAGTTTACCTAAGCACGTATACAGTAAAATTGATCATTTTATGTAAATTTTATATGAGGTATTTTTGAATATAAATGGTCAGATCACAGGTCACAATGATCCGATCTCGCCAATTTCTTCGCACATAGGTCCAGTCGATTGGCCGCCTCGGTCGTGCGATGTGACGCCGTTAGATTATTTCCTGTGGGGCTACGTCAAGTCTATGGTCTATGCCAACAAGCCAGCGACGATTGATGAACTTCGTACGAATACCGAACGTTAAATTGCAGCAGTATCGGCCGATTTATTCTTGAAAACCGTCGAAAACTGGATTCAGCGTCTGGACTTCTGCAAGCGTGCCCGTGGTGGCCATGCAAAAGAAATCGAGTTCCATACATAATGGCATCGAACGTACTTTTACAGGAATAAAAAATTTCATTGATATCCAAATCCGTTTTTGTTTTATTTAAAAAAAAACTTTTGTATTGTAGCGCTCTTATTGAAAAACCCTTTACTAGGGATTTCAACAGACAGACGAACGGACAGACAGACAGACAGACAGACAGACAGACAGACAAACAGACAGACGGACATCGTTAAATCGAGTCAGGAGGTCATGCTGATCAAGAATATATATATTTTTCCGTACCGGATATGCTTCCTTCTGGGTATTACAAACGGCGTACCAAACTGAATATACCCTTTCACTCTTAGTGTAGGGTATAAAAACACAAAACAAAAACAAAAGAAAAGCGAAAACACAAAAACCTAAACCAGAGACACAAAATCAAAAACAAAACACAAAAGCAAAACACAGAAGCAAAAACACAAATGAATAAACAAAAGGAAAACAAAAACAAAAACTCAAAATCAAAACCAAAAGCAGAATCACAAGAACAAAAGCAAATACACAAAATCAAAAACAAAAGGAAAACAAGAACAAAAACACAAAAGCAAAAGGAAAAGGAAAATGAAAGCAAAATAAAACATAAACACAAGCACAAACACAAAATCAAAACACAAAAGCAAAAATACAAAAACACAAAAACAAAACTCAAAGGCAAAACACAAAAACAAAAACAAAAAAAAGCAAATACACAAACAAAAGTAATGACACAAATTAAAAAATAAAAAGAAAACAAACAAAACTCTGCTCGAAATTTACTTAAAATTTGGAATATATTGTAAACCCACCAAATCAATTAGACTATCGAAAACTAATAATAAAAATGTTTCTTTATATTAATAAAATCACTCCATATCCTTGCATTCACGAAATCATTGCACGAGTAGTGCACGGGTCCGGTTAGTTAATATATAAAATACGTAATAAAAATGATTTATATTCACTTATTGCATAATACGAAAAATAACTTATTACTTACTTACTTAAATGGCCTTAAATGACAACCGTGGATCGCTTTTGGCCGCTGAGATGAAACTGCGCCAGTCGCTTCTGAAAGAAGCCAAGTGAAAAAAGCCAAACATTTATAAGGTGAAGAGAAGAAAAAATCATTTCAATGTGTAGTTGTAACAAATTGCAGTGTATATGGTAGATTATTTTAGTGTTATTGGTAATTTTATTTTAGTGTTTCTAAGGTGTCATTTATTGCGTCTTTCTTAATAATACAGAATAAGTCGTCAACATTTTTTTTTTCAAGAAGAACATCAGAAAAATCCAAAAAATCTACATAAAAATTACAAAATGACGATGGATCTTATCGAAAGTGTCCGAAATATTGAAAAATAAAAAAAACAAATTAATTTAAAAAAACAAAAAGGTTTTTTTTTCTAAATTAACAAACCTGACCTCGAGCCTGACGAAACACAACTTATTAGAACTAAAAGGTCGATATAAATAAATATTAATATATATTATAAATATAATGAAATAAAATAAATCACTATGTTTTTTTTTAAATACGGTACGTTAACACTGTATCGATACTGCACTAAGGAAAGACGATATTTATAAAAGTTTTGCTGCAACTATCTGTTTATAGTTACGCCTTTTAGCAAATATTCAAACATCCCATAAGTTTCAATATCTTCATCTGATAGCAAACATCCTGAGTTCTTGAGTTATTTTGACATTCGACTACTATAAAAAATGAAAACGGAGCCAGATTTGTCCACAACAATTATGTAATCCAATGGTGTAAAAAAGTGTCAACTCAAAACATTTTATCTGTAAAAGTGAAAATAAAATTTCATGGGATTGAAATTATCAACACGTGATGGAAAACTATTTCTTTTCAGAGTTAACTTTGATACAGCATCGCTGGATGGACTTGTTTTCCGCGAGTTGTTGTATAATTTTACCTTCGAAGAATACTCCGCGAATTCTAACTATTCATCATTCTAAATATTCCTTCTATATATTCATCCTTACCTCTTTTAAATATTCATCAACTCATGTTCCAATTTGTATACGGAACGATTTGTGTCTTGGGAACGGATGCTACAAAAATAGTTTTATTGACAACTAACGAAAATATAGAAGAAAATGGTTATGATGTGTACTGTTTACGTGTATTCCCATATAAAAAACCGGCAGATAAATTTATAAATTGCTCGTAATATATATTCTCATACCAATTTAACTTAAATTTCTTTGATTTGTGAAATTTTCATTATTTACGAGTTTTACGCGGTTGATATGAATCCCCTTACTAATTTTGCATGCAGTTCTACTAAATAAAAACTTACATATATTTACGAGTTTTATGCAGTTGGCATGAATTTCTTTAATATATATTTTTGTATACTAAGCATTTCGAAACCACAACAATACTTTCATTCATTACATCCCCAGTATTAAAAAATTACTTTTTGTTGTCATAGAAATGTTTTAGGAAGTCGTATAAATTATAGTTTTAGTATTTTATTTTATGTTATTTTCATACTATGGAAACTAGTGACTAGTGAAAGGAAAAATATTTTTAAATAAAAAGCAAAAACGCAATGTTTTAAACACACGTGTGCGCGATTAGAAATTCAGATTAATAAGGATTTAGCTTAATGTTACATATTACGGTAAACTGATTATTTAACAATTAATTCAAAAAGAAATTGTGAAAAGGAATGAACTTTTTATTATAACAAAATTGCATTTTTATTCAATTAGGGAATTCATACCAAAACCGTAAATTTCTGATCACGTAAAAAATCAATTTACGCATAATTTAAGAAAAATAAAATTGTTCCGCAACAAAATTTAGTAAACAAATATTGGCACATAAAATAGTTTAATACGTAAATAAAGAACAAAATGTTTATACAAATATATTTACGTTTCACATAAAAAAAGTTGCTTGTAAAATATTCTCATACTAAATTTGGGTAAATTTCTTTTGTAAACGAAATTTCTATTTACATGTTGAATGCTGTTGACATAAATGTGGGACTGGGAGATTGACGAACTAACAGACTGAGACAGATCAAACCGAACACATTAAATAGACAAACATTACTGCACACAAATGACTGTACACAAAAGATAAATTTGTTAACTTAGTTTTAATGTTCATTATAGTATAGGACTAAATAGGACTATATAGGACTAACAATATAAGAAATATAAAATATGAAATAAAATAGACATTTTAAAAAAACGTAAAATAAAACCAGATGTTTGATTGCAAAGATAGCCATTCCTACATGGGGGCTCGAGCCGGTTTTGAACACAAATGAACAAAAAAGTGAAAATAGCGACATCAGATATAAGAAGAGCAGCTGAATGAGATCATCAATGAACGGATATAAGAAGGACACACATGTATAGGAGTTGATGTAGGGAAATCAAGCAACATTATATAAGATGCATGCAGAGCAAGTCAACAGCGAAGAAGTTAGAATGAGCAGTGGTACCACTAAGTAAACGCCACACTACGAGGAAGTCTTTAAATAAAACGTAAGCAGCAGTAAGAGTACAAAAGCGGTAAAAAAAACGAGCAGAGAAGTCAAGTAAGAGCATTTTTGAGAGCGACGAGGTACCCGTGTACCTTTTGCATTTTTGAAGTTAATTTTTTTTATGTTCCAATTAAGCTAGGGTGCTTAAACTTTGTGAGAATTATATTATTTAAGAATAGTTTTTGGTTTACCTTGGAGACCTTTTTTAATTGTTTACCCCTTAATCAGGGCAATGAGGGACCCGCGTACCTTCAGTAACAAAATATACTTTTTTTATAAGTTACAGGAAAAATGAAATTGTATTTACCGTTATTCATCCATTTTTATCACCTAGACGGAAATAAAAGGAGATTGATTGGCCAAAGGATACCCTAAACCCGATCACCTTAATTCATACACCTACATACAAATTGTACTGACATATATATAATTGATTTGGTTCTTATTATGTTTTCTAATTTTATTTATATAAAACTTATTTTGTGGACTTTGGAAGTTTTCGAGAACATATTAAATGCCAGATGGAATAGATATTTTACCAATCACAATTATATTTTTACCATAGACATATATTTTTCCTCAGAACCATCAGACATCAGAACCGTTATTTAGAAAATGTTTGGAACCAAAATCGGAACAGGATTCTGGTTCTCTCTTTTTTTTAATATAACTGGAACTGATAAAAATGTGTAGCGAAAAAAATGTCCATATAAATGTTACAAAGTTCTACAATTGCTTGGAAATTTGTCCGACAGTATTTTGCACACAAGAAAAAAAAATCAACTTTTACGTGAAACTAAGAATCATTTCTAGAATTTGAACGAACCCAGTTTTTTTAGATTAATTCGTTTACGTTTTATTTTCATTTGAAATGCAATGCATATCATATTTTACATTTGACAAAAATTTTCGACACCAGAAATGTTGGACTCATTACGGAACTTGGAACTTTGTTGGGTGAATCTGTTCCACAAAAGCACCCGAGTGCGTCATTGGAAGTTTTTGGGGTGAATCTGTTTTGGTAGTAGCGTCGGTGGCTCGATTGGTTTGTGCGTTGGACCATGAGCTGAAAAGTCCCCGATTCGATCCCAGCGACTGTCAACATCAAAAATAAAAATTATTATTACTTCGCTACCTCTTGCCTAACCTTCGAGAGTAAAACATTATTACGATTAAATAAATCCCAGGTCCTTTTCAGCTGAACAAATAGTTTTTATTGTAAAATATCAATGAAACGTTCTGAACAAAAGTAAAATTGGAAGTGAAAACAATTTGAAAATAATGAAAAATATTTAACATATTTTTCATGAACATATAAATAAATTTGAACAAAGTATTTTAAGTAAAGTATAACTGAGTAAAGTATAACTGAGTAAAGTATAACTGAGTATATGTAAGAATAATATTTATTAGAACAAACATTACTAACATAAGCTCTTACCCCGTCTTTCGGATACAAACTACATTAACCATTAATTACGGCATTAACCACTTTGCGTACAAATATAGCACACACAGCTCGGCCAAATTATTTTTAGTAACGTTGACCACTATCATACGTGAGCCATCGAAACTGTTCACTAACATCACCCAAATTAGTTTTAGAGTCTATCGTTTCCATCGCACAACAAATTAAGCAGAAAGCCGCGCACCCTAATTTTTATTTTTGAGTAAAAAAGTATAAATCAAAAAATAATCATTATTCTTGAGCAAAAAAATAAAAATTAATTTTTATTTTTGATGTTTTAAAGTAAAAATTGAAATTTGATTTTTATTTCTGAGCAAGCATAAAAATTAATTAATATAGCTATCAATGACAAAAAATATATGGGTAATATTTATGCGAAATAGAGAGAGCACGTATTGATCGCTTTTTCGATTTTTAGAAATTTTTGAAATGCAGCTTTGATTTAAATTTTTGTCCAAAAAATTACATTTTTCGAGTTCTTCTATAGAATTCTCTTAAACCAGTGAATTAATTTCAAAATGTTGTGATAAATGTTTATTGGATATTGAATTTTCTTTTATTTGGTATAACACTTAATCAAAGCAATTATTTAAAACTCCACCTTTTTGAAAGCTCGATCATTATAAAAATAATCGTTAAATAAAAATCACTGCAAATTTCAATTCTGCATGCGAAAATAATTGATTCTGCATTCTCAAAACTTGCGTACCTATTTTATAACACGTTGATTTTTTTCATTAAAAAAAAAAAAAATAAGAATAACCGTTATTTACGGTTCCTGAAAAAAAAAAGCCCATTTTAGGATTTTTTTTCCAATTTACAGGTGTGCACCGTTCTTGTGCTTTACATTATCAGTTGAAAAATCTTATCAATTTAAAATCCTTGTAATTCAAAAAAATCATAAACATCGAAATTGGGCATACAAAGAGTAAAAGTTAAAAAAAATTAATATTTAGCATAATAAATTCGTAGAAATACTAAAAACTCGTATTTTTTTTACTCTTTTACAATATTATTGTAGTAAGGGAGATATATCGGTCAAATTTATTGATTCATTAGTTATGGGTTTTAGTATTTGCAAAATATAATTTGATTCAGATTTTATATCAGGTATCAAATCAGTATCTCCCTTAACAAAATTATATTGTAAAAATTTAAAAAAGAAAACAATTTGTATTATTTCTATGAATTTATCAAGCTCGATTTTTTTTTAACTTTTCACTTTTTTTTTAAAATGCCCAATTTCGACGTTTACGTTTTTATTTTTAAATAAAAATGATTTGAAATTGATGAAATTTGCTAACTGATAATGTAAAACACAAGAATGGTCCACACCTGGGAATTAAGAAAAAATCTTCAAAAATGTGCATTTATTAGCCCGAAAATGGGCCATATTTATATCTCAGGTTCTGTTCAAGGAATTTTTAAAATTGATATGAAAATATAATTACTGTTTTATTATGTATGTTTTGTATAAAATAAGTCTGACTTTATATTAAACGCTGACCAACTAATAGAATCCTCAAAAACTTGGTTTTCAAATTGATATCGGACAACCTTGATACATTTAGGACTCTAATTTATGAAGTCTCCTAATTTAAATCTTAACGGTCACTTTTATGTTTATTTTTTTATCATAAAATACTTCTAAATAAGCCGTCTTTATGACACCAATTTAAGAGGATTCATACATTGCATTAATGTGCAATTTCTAATAATTACTTAAAAACAACGCAAACTATTGGTATTTGAATGGGATAAAGTTTTTCTTGTCAAGAAGATTCCGAATTGAATGGAAATTTGGTTTTTGCATTTCAAAATGTCAGAGTTACCTATTTAAGTGCTCTTCAAACAGGGGGACTTATTTCCGACCTCACATTCTTTGAAATTTAGTACAATACAAACTATGGAGGAGTCGTCTTTTGCCGCACTCCAGCTAAAAGCTTAAACAACAATAGACACCTGTGTAGTTTACATTACAAAAATAAACTTATTTATTATTCCACCCATTTTTGTATAATATGAGAACCCTCCATCCTCCTGACAGCTCCGGTTATCTGAACCTTGTTGCCTATCCAATGCTGCACTCCTCACGTGCTCAGCTGAAGCTTTCAGCATTTCTTAATTACTTGAAATGTACGCTTTATAGGCTAAGAACATAAAGTAAGAACAAAGTAAGAAAAGAGGAAATAATATTCGCTTGTTTTAGTTTTTTTATTTTGTGCTGCCATAAGCACAGAGAGCACATGCTTGCCTCCGGCTGAAGACTTTCGCTCATCTCACTCTCTCTCTCCTCTCTCGCAGATGTTGTGGCGCTTCAACGAGGACAAAAACGTGTCCGAGGAGCAAAGGCAATGGCAACGGTATTTGTGAGTGCAGCAGCGTCCTTGAACATGATTGTGATGGCTGCTTGAAGTAGTAGTAGTATTTGTTGTTGTTGGTTGTTACTGCCGCAATGTTGCGCATGTTGGATATGGATCGGGGTCTGTGATGCTGCTACTGCTGGAGGTTGTGTAAAAATGGTGGTGGATATTGGTGGACGTGGACATAGCTGTTTGTTTGTTTGAACTACTTTGCAGTGCACATTTTTCATCGTTGAACTTAGTTTTGTTGTTGTGCGCAATTCGCTGGGGAAGGTTTGTGTTCAGTTGGTTCTGTTCTGTTCAGTTTTGTTCGGTTCTGTTCTGTTTAGTTCTGTTCAGTTCTATTCTGCTTGTTGTTTATTTCATTCTTTTTATGCTCTTCACAGAAGCACCTCGTTCGGTGGAATGCTTGTTGTTTGTTTGACATGGTTTGCCATGGTCTTTGTGTCGGATTTAGTTCATGGACATTATTTTATTTTTGTCTTCATTTTCTATTTTTCTAGTACAGAGTACGACATTCGAATAGGTGCACATTTTGTACTTGAGCCACTGTGCACATTAGGGGATAGAGTTTCTTTTGTGAACAGTTGCATTTTATAATATATTGGCCATATATTATCCACCCCCTTAACCGCCTCCAACCCCACCCACATAAAATAATATTTCTTTCAAAGCAATGACAGGCTATGAGATACGAGACTTCATGCAGCTACTTTAAAATGTTCACAAAGTTTGTATTAACTTGTTATAACTATTTATATAATATGTCAGTTTTATGTTTCGTTGGCAGAAGACCGGGGTTAAGTCGAATTTTGATTTAAAATAGAAATATATCCTTTAAACGTAACATTTCATTGACCTATTGTCACAAAAGATAGGATAGGAAGTTTAAATTTCCCAACAATTGTCATATCCTCTTTTTTTAATTTATTGCATTTGGGAAAACTCATTTCAATGCAATTTCGAATTATTTGTGTATCAAAACGGTAACTTTAATTTTCCCATATTCGAATGTCGCTGAAAATCTCCACATCAATTTTCTCATCAAATATGGTTCCAAAATTTCCAAAAATTTTGGTTGTGGAGGTTATGGAACACTCGGTACCATTCGATTGCCAACGATGTTTGCTATCGAGTTATGCCATATGAGATCTTCGGTCCTTTTTTTCACTTTCCACCGACATTTCGGGGATGTATCCATTTTCGGGAAATGTACATTTGGGGAAGGAACCGTCCAAACTGCTGAACCGAACTGACTGAAATATTGCACGAGGATGTGGAGTCCGGAGGGTGCCATAGGCTATATATGGGCGAGATTGAATAAAGGGGCGTGGCACCTCCCATGTAACCTAAACTTTTAACGCGTTATAACTTGAGACTTAGACCAACTAAGAAGATGAAACAAAAAACTTAAATAAACAAAAAAAAAAATTTAAAAATCAAAAATAAAAGCTAAAAACAAAAACAAAAGTAAAAAGCACAAAGCTAAAGCAATAACTCAAAAACAACAGAAAAATAAAAAAAAACAAAAAAAAAAAGATGACAAAAATTAAGAGCAAATACAATGAACAAAAGCAGAAACACAAAACCAAACGCAAAAACACAATAGCAAAACGCAAAAATACACAACAACAAAAATCTAAATATAATAACAAAAACACAAATACAAAACCATAAATTTAAAAGAAAAACACAAATGCAAAACAAAAAAACAAAAGCAAAAACATAAAAGCAATTAAAGAAATATTTTGAAAATCTATTTTGAAAACCTTATTATTCCAGAACCCACCGATCGAATTAAATGAAATTTACAGTGAAAAATTAGGCATTCAATGTCTATAAAAAGCGCCTACTTTCAACCCTCTAAGACGCACCGTTTAGGAGTTATGGCCAATTAAAGAAATATTTTGAAAACCTTATTATTCCAGAACCCACCGATCGAATTAAATGGATTTTACAGTGAAAAATAAGGCCTTCAATGTCTATAAAAAGCGCCTACCTTCAACCCTCTAGGACGCTCCGTTTAGGAGTTATGGCCAATTAAAGAAATATTTTGAAAACCTTATTATTCCAGAACCCACCGATCGAATTAAATGAAATTTACAGTGAAAAATTAGGCATTCAATGTTTATAAAAAGCGCCTACTTTCAACCCTCTAGGACGCTCCGTTTAGGAGTTATTGCCAATTAAAGAAATATTTTGAAAAATGCATTTTACAGTGAAAAATAAGGCATTCAATGTCTATAAAAAGCGCCTACTTTCAACCCGCTAGGACGCTCCGTTTAGGAGTTGTGGCCAATTAAAGAAATATTTTGAAAACCTTATTATTCCAGAACCCACCGATCGAATTAAATGGATTTTACAGTGAAAAATAAGGCCTTCAATGTCTATAAAAAGCGCCTACCTTCAACCCTCTAGGACGCTCCGTTTAGGAGTTATGGCCAATTAAAGAAATATTTTAAAAACCTTATTATTCCAGAACCCACCGATCGAATTAAATGAAATTTACAGTGAAAAATTAGGCATTCAATGTTTATAAAAAGCGCCTACTTTCAACCCTCTAGGACGCTCCGTTTAGGAGTTATGGCCAATTAAAGAAATATTTTGAAAACCTTATTATTCCAGAACCCACCGATCGAATTAAATGGATTTTACAGTGAAAAATAAGGCCTTCAATGTCTATAAAAAGCGCCTACCTTCAACCCTCTAGGACGCTCCGTTTAGGAGTTATGGCCAATTAAAGAAATATTTTGAAAACCTTATTATTCCAGAACCCACCGATCGAATTAAATGGATTTTACAGTGAAAAATAAGGCCTTCAATGTCTATAAAAAGCGCCTACCTTCAACCCTCTAGGACGCTCCGTTTAGGAGTTATTGCCAATTAAAGAAATATTTTGAAAAATGGATTTTACAGTGAAAAATAAGGCATTCAATGTCTATAAAAAGCGCCTACTTTCAACCCGCTAGGACGCTCCGTTTAGGAGTTGTGGCCAATTAATATTTTAAAAACCTTATTATTCCAGAACCCACCGATCGAATTAAATGAAATTTACAGTGAAAAATTAGGCATTCAATGTCTATAAAAAGCGCCTACTTTCAACCCTCTAGGACGCTCCGTTTAGGAGTTATGGCCAATTAAAGAAATATTTTAAAAACCTTATTATTTCAGAACCCACCGATCGAATTAAATGAAATTTACAGTGAAAAATTAGGCATTCAATGTCTATAAAAAGCGCCTACTTTCAACCCGCTAGGACGCTCCGTTTAGGAGTTGTGGCCAATTAAATAAATATTTTAAAAACCTTATTATTCCAGAACCCACCGATCGAATTAAATGAAATTTACAGTGAAAAATTAGGCGTTCAATGTCTATCAAAAGCGCCTACTTTCAACCCTCTAGGACGCTCCGTTTAGGAGTTATGGCCAATTAAAGAAATATTTTGAAAACCTTATTATTCCAGAACCCACCGATCGAATTAAATGGATTTTACAGTGAAAAATAAGGCCTTCAATGTCTATAAAAAGCGCCTACCTTCAACCCTCTAGGACGCTCCGTTTAGGAGTTATGGCCAATTAAAGAAATATTTTAAAAACCTTATTATTCCAGAACCCACCGATCGAATTAAATGAAATTTACAGTGAAAAATTAGGCGTTCAATGTCTATCAAAAGCGCCTACTTTCAACCCTCTAGGACGCTCCGTTTAGGAGTTATTGCCAATTAAAGAAATATTTTGAAAAATGGATTTTACAGTGAAAAATAAGGCATTCAATGTCTATAAAAAGCGCCTACTTTCAACCCGCTAGGACGCTCCGTTTAGGAGTTGTGGCCAATTAAAGAAATATTTTGAAAACCTTATTATTCCAGAACCCACCGATCGAATTAAATGAAATTTACAGTGAAAAATTAGGCATTCAATGTCTATAAAAAGCGCCTACTTTCAACCCTCTAGGACGCTCCGTTTAGGAGTTATGGCCAATTAAAGAAATATTTTGAAAACCTTATTATTCCAGAACCCACCGATCGAATTAAATGAAGTTTACAGTGAAAAATTAGGCGTTCAATGTCTATCAAAAGCGCCTGCTTTCAACCCTCTAGGACGCTCCGTTTAGGAGTTATGGCCAATTAAAGAAATATTTTAAAAACCTTATTATTCCAGAACCCACCGATCGAATTAAATGGATTTTACAGTGAAAAATAAGGCCTTCAATGTCTATAAAAAGCGCCTACGTTCAACCCTCTAGGACGCTCCGTTTAGGAGTTATGGCCAATTAAAGAAATATTTTGAAAAATGGAATTTACAGTGAAAAATAAGGCATTCAATGTCTATAAAAAGCGCCTACTTTCAACCCTCTAGGACGCTCCGTTTAGGAGTTATGGCCAATTAAAGAAATATTTTAAAAACCTTATTATTCCAGAACCCACCGATCGAATTAAATGAAATTTACAGTGAAAAATTAGGCGTTCAATGTCTATCAAAAGCGCCTACATTCAACCCTCTAGGACGCTCCGTTTAGGAGTTATGGCCAATTAAAGAAATATTTTGAAAACCTTATTATTCCAGAACCCACCGATCGAATTAAATGAAATTTACAGTGAAAAATTAGGCATTCAATGTCTATAAAAAGCGCCTACTTTCAACCCTCTAGGACGTTCCGTTCAGGAGTTATGGCCAATTAAAGAAATATTTTGAAAACCTTATTATTCCAGAACCCACCGATCGAATTAAATAAAATTTACAGTGAAAAATTAGGCATTCAATGTCTATAAAAAGCGCCTACTTTCAACCCTCTAGGACGCTCCGTTTAGGAGTTATTGCCAATTAAAGAAATATTTTGAAAAATGGATTTTACAGTGAAAAATAAGGCATTCAATGTCTATAAAAAGCGCCTACTTTCAACCCGCTAGGACGCTCCGTTTAGGAGTTGTGGCCAATTAAAGAAATATTTTAAAAACCTTATTATTCCAGAACCCACCGATCGAATTAAATGAAATTTACAGTGAAAAATTAGGCATTCAATGTCTATAAAAAGCGCCTACTTTCAACCCTCTAGGACGCTCCGTTTAGGAGTTATGGCCAATTAAAGAAATATTTTGAAAACCTTATTATTCCAGAACCCACCGATTGAATTAAATGAAGTTTACAGTGAAAAATTAGGCATTCAATGTCTATAAAAAGCGCCTACTTTCAACCCTCTAGGACGCTCCGTTTAGGAGTTATGGCCAATTAAAGATATATTTTGAAAACCTTGTTATTCCAGAACCCACCGATCGAATTAAATGAAATTTACAGTGAAAAATTAGGCATTCAATGTCTATAAAAAGCGCCTACTTTCAACCCTCTAGGACGCTCCGTTTGGGAGTTATGGCCAATTAAAGAAATATTTTGAAAATCGATTTTGAAAACCTTGTTATTCCAGAACCCACCGATCGAATTAAATGAAATTTACAGTGAAAAATTAGGCATTCAATGTCTATAAAAAGCGCCTACTTTCAACCCTCTAGGACGCTCCGTTTGGGAGTTATGGCCAATTAAAGAAATATTTTGAAAATCGATTTTGAAAACCTTATTATTCCAGAACCCACCGATCGAATTAAATGAAATTTACAGTGAAAAATTAGGCATTCAATGTCTATAAAAAGCGCCTACTTTCAACTCTCTAGGACGCTCCGTTTAGGAGTTATGGCCAATTAAAGAAATATTTTAAAAACCTTATTATTCCAGAACCCACCGATCGAATTAAATGAAATTTACAGTGAAAAATTAGGCATTCAATGTCTATAAAAAGCGCCTACTTTCAACCCTCTAGGACGCTCCGTTTAGGAGTTATGGCCAATTAAAGAAATATTTTGAAAATCGATTTTGAAAACCTTATTATTCCAAAATCCACCGATCGAATTAAATGAAATTTACAGTGCAAAATAAGGCATTCAATGTCTATAAAAAGCGCCTACTTTCAACCCTCTAGGACGCTCCGTTTGGGAGTTATGGCCAATTAAAGAAATATTTTGAAAATCGATTTTGAAAACCTTATTATTCCAGAACCCACCGATCGAATTAAATGAAATTTACAGTGAAAAATTAGGCATTCAATGTCTATAAAAAGCGCCTACTTTCAACCCTCTAGGACGCTCCGTTTAGGAGTTATGGCCAATTAAAGAAATATTTTAAAAACCTTATTATTCCAGAACCCACCGATCGAATTAAATGAAATTTACAGTGAAAAATTAGGCGTTCAATGTCTATCAAAAGCGCCTACATTCAACCCTCTAGGACGCTCCGTTTAGGAGTTATGGCCAATTAAAGAAATATTTTGAAAACCTTATTATTCCAGAACCCACCGATCGAATTAAATGAAATTTACAGTGAAAAATTAGGCATTCAATGTCTATAAAAAGCGCCTACTTTCAACCCTCTAGGACGCTCCGTTTAGGAGTTATTGCCAATTAAAGAAATATTTTGAAAACCTTATTATTCCAGAACCCACCGATCGAATTAAATGAAATTTACAGTGAAAAATTAGGCATTCAATGTCTATAAAAAGCGCCTACTTTCAACCCTCTAGGACGCTCCGTTTGGGAGTTATGGCCAATTAAAGAAATATTTTGAAAATCGATTTTGAAAACCTTATTATTCCAGAACCCACCGATCGAATTAAATGAAATTTACAGTGAAAAATTAGGCATTCAATGTCTATAAAAAGCGCCTACTTTCAACCCTCTAGGACGCTCCGTTTAGGAGTTATGGCCAATTAAAGAAATATTTTAAAAACCTTATTATTCCAGAACCCACCGATCGAATTAAATGAAATTTACAGTGAAAAATTAGACATACAATGTCTATAAAAAGCGCCTACTTTCAACCCTCTAGGACGCTCCGTTTAGGAGTTATGGCCAATTAAAGAAATATTTTGAAAATCGGTTTTGAAAACCTTATTATTCCAGAACCCACCGATCGAATTAAATGAAATTTACAGTAAAAAATAAGGCATTCAATGTCTATAAAAACGCCTACTTTCAACCCTCTAGGACGCTCCGTTTAGGAGTTATGGCCAATTAAAGAAATATTTTAAAAACCTTATTATTCCAGAACCCACCGATCGAATTAAATGAAATTTACAGTGCAAAATAAGGCATTCAATGTCTATAAAAAGCGCCTACTTTCAACCCTCTAGGACGCTCCGTTTAGGAGTTATGGCTAATTAAAGAAATATTTTGAAAATCGATTTTGAAAACCTTATTATTCCAAAATCCACCGATCGAATTAAATGAAATTTACAGTGAAAAATTAAGCATTCAATGTCTACAAAAAGCGCCTACTTTCATTAGGCGAAATAATTTGAAAATCGATTTTGAAAACCTTATTATTCCAGAACCCACCGATCGAATTAAATGAAATATACAGTGAAAAATAAGGCATTCAATGTCTATAAAAAGCGCCTACTTTCAACCCTCTAGAACGCTCCGTTTAGGAGTAATGGCCAATTAAAGAAATATTTTGAAAATCGATTTTGAAAACCTTATTATTCCAGAACCCACCGATCGAATTAAATGAAATTTACAGTGAAAAATAAGGCATTCAATGTCTATAAAAAGCGCCTACTTTCAACCCTCTAGGACGCTCCGTTTAGAAGTTACGGCCAAATAAAGAAATATTTTGAAAATCGATTTTGAAAACCTTATTATTCCAGAACCCACCGATCGAATTAAATGAAATTTACAGTGAAAAATAAGGCATTCAATGTCTATAAAAAGCGCCTACTTTCAACCCTCTAGGACGCTCCGTTTAGGAATTATGGCCAATTAAAGAAATATTTTGAAAAATGGAATTTACAGTGAAAAATAAGGCATTCAATGTCTATAAAAAGCGCCTACTTTCAACCCTCTAGGACGCTCCGTTTAGGAGTTATGGCCAATTAAAGAAATATTTTGAAAAATGGAATTTACAGTGAAAAATAAGGCATTCAATGTTTTTAAAGAAATATTTTGAAAATCGATTTTGAAAACCTTATTATTCCAGAAACCACCGATCGAATTAAATGAAATTTACAGTGAAAAATAAGGCATTCAATGTCTATAAAAAGCGCCTACTTTCAACCCTCTAGGACGCTCCTTTTAGGAGTTATGGCCAATTAAAGAAATATTTTAAAAAATGGAATTTACAGTGAAAAATAAGGCATTCAATGTCTATAAAAAGCGCCTACCTTCAACCCTCTAGGACGCTCCGTTTAGGAGTTATGGCTAATTAAAGAAATATTTTGAAAATCGATTTTGAAAACCTTATTATTCCAAAATCCACCGATCGAATTAAATGAAATTTACAGTGAAAAATTAAGCATTCAATGTCTACAAAAAGCGCCTACTTTCATTAGGCGAAATAATTTGAAAATCGATTTTGAAAACCTTATTATTCCAGAACCCACCGATCGAATTAAATGAAATATACAGTGAAAAATAAGGCATTCAATGTCTATAAAAAGCGCCTACTTTCAACCCTCTAGGACGCTCCGTTTAGGAGTTATGGCCAATTAAAGAAATATTTTGAAAATCGATTTTGAAAACCTTATTATTCCAGAACCCACCGATCGAATTAAATGGAATTTACAGTGAAAAATAAGGCATTCAATGTTTATAAAAAGCGCCTACTTTCAATCCTCTAGGACGCTCCGTTTAGGAGTTATGGCCAATTAAAGAAATATTTTGAAAAATGGAATTTACAGTGAAAAATAAGGCATTCAATGTCTATAAAAAGCGCCTACTTTCAACCCTCTAGGACGCTCCGTTTAGGAGTTATGGTCAATTAAAGAAATATTTTGAAAATCGATTTTGAAAACCTTATTATTCCAAAATCCACCGATCGAATTAAATGAAATTTACAGTGAAAAATAAGGCATTCAATGTCTATAAAAAGCGCCTACTTTCAACCCTCTAGGACGCTCCGTTTAGGAATTATGGCCAATTAAAGAAATATTTTGAAAAATGGAATTTACAGTGAAAAATAAGGCATTCAATGTTTTTAAAGAAATATTTTGAAAATCGATTTTGAAAACCTTATTATTCCAGAACCCACCGATCGAATTAAATGAAATTTACAGTGAAAAATAAGGCATTCAATGTCTATAAAAAGCGCCTACTTTCAACCCTCTAGGACGCTCCGTTTAGGAATTATGGCCAATTAAAGAAATATTTTGAAAAATGGAATTTACAGTGAAAAATAAGGCATTCAATGTCTATAAAAAGCGCCTACTTTCAACCCTCTAGGACGCTCCGTTTAGGAGTTATGGCCAATTAAAGAAATATTTTGAAAAATGGAATTTACAGTGAAAAATAAGGCATTCAATGTTTTTAAAGAAATATTTTGAAAATCGATTTTGAAAACCTTATTATTCCAGAACCCACCGATCGAATTAAATGAAATTTACAGTGAAAAATAAGGCATTCAATGTCTATAAAAAGCGCCTACTTTCAACCTTCTAGGACGCTCCTTTTAGGAGTTATGGCCAATTAAAGAAATATTTTAAAAAATGGAATTTACAGTGAAAAATAAGGCATTCAATGTCTATAAAAAGCGCCTACCTTCAACCCTCTAGGACGCTCCGTTTAGGAGTTATGGTCAATTAAAGAAATATTTTGAAAATCGATTTTGAAAACCTTATTATTCCAAAATCCACCGATCGAATTAAATGAAATTTACAGTGAAAAATAAGGCATTCAATGTCTATAAAAAGCGCCTACTTTCAACCCTCTAGGACGCTCCGTTTAGGAATTATGGCCAATTAAAGAAATATTTTGAAAAATGGAATTTACAGTGAAAAATAAGGCATTCAATGTTTTTAAAGAAATATTTTGAAAATCGATTTTGAAAACCTTATTATTCCAGAACCCACCGATCAAATTAAATGAAATTTACAGTGAAAAATAAGGCATTCAATGTCTATAAAAAGCGCCTACTTTCAACCCTCTAGGACGCTCCGTTTAGGAGTTATGGTCAATTAAAGAAATATTTTGAAAATCGATTTTGAAAACCTTATTATTCCAAAATCCACCGATCGAATTAAATGAAATTTACAGTGAAAAATAAGGCATTCAATGTCTATAAAAAGCGCCTACTTTCAACCCTCTAGGACGCTCCGTTTAGGAATTATGGCCAATTAAAGAAATATTTTGAAAAATGGAATTTACAGTGAAAAATAAGGCATTCAATGTCTATAAAAAGCGCCTACTTTCAACCCTCTAGGACGCTCCGTTTAGGAGTTATGGCCAATTAAAGAAATATTTTGAAAAATGGAATTTACAGTGAAAAATAAGGCATTCAATGTTTTTAAAGAAATATTTTGAAAATCGATTTTGAAAACCTTATTATTCCAGAACCCACCGATCGAATTAAATGAAATTTACAGTGAAAAATAAGGCATTCAATGTCTATAAAAAGCGCCTACTTTCAACCCTCTAGGACGCTCCGTTTAGGAGTTATGGTCAATTAAAGAAATATTTTGAAAATCGATTTTGAAAACCTTATTATTCCAAAATCCACCGATCGAATTAAATGAAATTTACAGTGAAAAATAAGGCATTCAATGTCTATAAAAAGCGCCTACTTTCAACCCTCTAGGACGCTCCGTTTAGGAATTATGGCCAATTAAAGAAATATTTTGAAAAATGGAATTTACAGTGAAAAATAAGGCATTCAATGTCTATAAAAAGCGCCTACTTTCAACCCTCTAGGACGCTCCGTTTAGGAGTTATGGCCAATTAAAGAAATATTTTGAAAATCGATTTTGAAAACCTTATTATTCCAAAATCCACCGATCGAATTAAATGAAATTTACAGTGAAAAATAAGGCATTCAATGTCTATAAAAAGCGCCTACTTTCAACCCTCTAGGACGCTCCGTTTAGGAATTATGGCCAATTAAAGAAATATTTTGAAAAATGGAATTTACAGTGAAAAATAAGGCATTCAATGTCTATAAAAAGCGCCTACTTTCAACCCTCTAGGACGCTCCGTTTAGGAGTTATGGCCAATTAAAGAAATATTTTGAAAATCGATTTTGAAAACCTTATTATTCCAAAATCCACCGATCGAATTAAATGAAATTTACAGTGAAAAATAAGGCATTCAATGTCTATAAAAAGCGCCTACCTTCAACCCTCTAGGACGCTCCGTTTAGAAGTTACGGCCAATTAAAGAAATATTTTGAAAATCGATTTTGAAAACCTTATTATTCCAGAACCCACCGATCGAATTAAA
Source organism: Dryomyza anilis (assembly GCA_951804985.1). Classification (NCBI taxonomy): domain Eukaryota; kingdom Metazoa; phylum Arthropoda; class Insecta; order Diptera; family Dryomyzidae; genus Dryomyza; species Dryomyza anilis. The sequence goes on along the minus strand of OX638131.1, from coordinate 42,178,196 downwards.
TGAAATTTACAGTGAAAAATAAGGCATTCAATGTCTATAAAAAGCGCCTACTTTCAAGTTATGGCCAATTAAAGAA